>MCJB01048299.1:0-99088 GCA_002018475.1 Nicotiana obtusifolia | reverse complement strand
TGTGATGATGCACAACATGTTGCTTCTTTGTTCATTGCTAATGTATTAAAGTTGCATGGTGTGCCTCGAACTATTGTTAGTGATAGGGATGCTAAGTTTTTGAGTCACTTTTGGAAGTGTTTGTGGGGTGCTCTTG
Organism: Nicotiana obtusifolia; assembly: GCA_002018475.1. Classification (NCBI taxonomy): domain Eukaryota; kingdom Viridiplantae; phylum Streptophyta; class Magnoliopsida; order Solanales; family Solanaceae; genus Nicotiana; species Nicotiana obtusifolia. The sequence continues at coordinate 98,952 of MCJB01048299.1, read as the reverse complement.
GCACCAAACTTTTGTTTTCTACATCACATCATCCACAGACTGATGGTCAAAGCGAGGTTGTTAATCGAACCTTGGGAGCTCTTCTTCGAGCTTTGACCAAAGGGAAGTCCGGCACTTGGGCTGACCGATTACCTATTATGGAGTTTGCATATAATAGAACTGTTCATCGCATGACTAGAATTACTCCATTTGAATGTGTTTATGGTTTTAATCCTTTGATACCACTTGATCTTGTTCCTTTGCCGAGAGATGCAGTTATTAGCATTGACGGAGAAAATCGGGCAGCTGCGTTGCTCGAATTGCATGCTAAGGTGAGGAAAACTTTGGAGGATGCTTATGAAAAGGTAGCGGTCAAGAAGAAAAAAGGAAGGAAAAAGCTGGACTTAAAGAAAGGTGACTGGGTTTGGGTGCACTTCCGAAAGGAAAGATTTCCGAACCATAGGAAAGGAATCTTAGCTACGCGGGGAGATGGACCATTTCAAGTGTTGCAGAAGATCAATAATAATGCTTGTGTCCTAGATCTGCCTGATGATTATGCTGTCTCTAAGACATTCAATGTCACTGACATGACTCCTTGTGTTGCTTTAAAATATGAAGAAGTTTCAATTTTGAGGACTAAATCTTCCCAAGAAGGGGAGGATGATGCAGGTCAACCTGATCATGATACGTTTAAACCTTCAAGACCATTCACGAGAAGTCATGCTAAAGAGCTTCATGATGCACATTTGATGGTGAAGAAGATCCAAGTGTTTGGCATGTGAAGTTTGCGTTTGGCATATATTATTGTATAGTTATGGAAGACATTAATTCTTACTTGTTTTGGAGTCCTATGTGACTATTTCTTAAACTTAGCCAAATTGTGGCCTTTTTGTTAATTAGTTGTTTCCTATTGATTTAGGTTAATTAGTTATTCTTTTCCTAGTTGATTTAGGTAAAGGCTCATTCTATATAAGCCTAAACACTTCATTATTTTGATACCTTTTGACATTATTATCAATCAAAAAACGGCAGCACATTGCTCCCAAAATCGTGTGAATTAACTTGTCCAATTTTGGTGTGATTCAAAATTGAACTTGTTCCTTTGTTTGATCGAACAGTTTGCAAGACCATTGTTGTCTTGAGGGTTGTTCGTATAGTATAGGTACTCCGTGACTTCATCAAGAAGGTAAGTAGACTAGTTCCTACTTGTTGTCTTGATAGTTCATTGAGTGTCTTACTTCATCTTTTGTTTTCTTGTTTCCGCTTTTTATATTGCATCAGGCAGAGCATGTGGGTCACTTACGAATAGTATTGCAGACCCTTCGGGACCACAGGTTATATGCGAAGCTCGCCAAATGTGAGTTTTGGCTAAATTCGGTGGCATTCTTAGGCCATGTGATATCTGATGAAGGTATTAGTGTCGATACTCAAAAGATCGACGCAGTCAAGAATTGGACAAGGCCTACTACGCCATCAGAAGTCTGTAGCTTCTTGGGATTAGCAGGATATTACAGGCGGTTTGTAGAAGGATTCTCTTCTATATCCGCGCCATTAACTAAGCTGACCCAGAAAGCTGCCAAATTTCAATGGACGGATAATTGTGAGCGAAGCTTTCAAGACATGAAAGATTGATTAACATCAACTCCAGTTCTTACTCTTCCCGAGGTAACTGAAGGTTATGTTGTGTACTGTGATGCCTCTGGCGTAGGTTTGGGATGTGTGCTGATGCAACAGGGGAAGGTGATTGCCTATGCTTCGAGACAGCTGAAGAAGCATGAGAAGAATTACCCGACCCATGACCTAGAATTGGCTGCTGTGGTATATGCTTTGAAGAGATGGCGACATTATCTATATGGCGTCCATGTCGACATCTATACAGACCACAAAAGTTTGCATTACATCTTCAGTCAGAGAGAGTTGAATTTGAGACAACGACGTTGGCTTGAATTATTGAAGGACTACGATGTTGAGATATTGTATCATCCGAGCAAGGCCAATGTTGTGGCCGACGCTCTCAGTCGCAAGTCAATGGGGAGTTTGGCACACGTTGAAGCAGGTAAGCGAAGTTTAACCAAGGAACTTCATCAGCTAGCCAGCATGAGAGTCAAATTGCTAGACCCCGAAGATGGAGGTATTGTGGTGCATAACACATCTGAATCATCTCTTGTAGCCGAGGTAAGGGCACGACAATACGAAGCCCCACCTTTATGCAATTGAGAAAAGGCATTCAGCAAGGTAGGATCTCAAATTTCGAGATCGCAGGGGATGGGACCTTGAGGTGTCAAGGCCGATTGTGTGTGCCTGACGTAGCGGATTTGCGAGAAAGGATCATGAGGGAAATTAACCAATCCAGGTATTCCATCCATCCTGGCTCAACCAAAATGTATCATGATGCCAAGGAACAGTTTTGGTGGAGTGGAATGAAGAAGTCAATTGCGGAATTCGTAGCTCAGTGTCCTAATTGCCAACAGGTAAAGACAGAGCATCAGAAGCCTGGTGGACTGCTTCAGGATATAGAAATTCCGACCTGGAAATGGGAGGTAATTAACATGGACTTCATTGTTGGGTTACCTCGCATCAGTCGTAAGTTCGACTATATCTGGGTGATAGTGGATCGGCTTACCAAGTGTGCTCACTTTCTACCAGTTAAGGCAACCTACACAGCTGAGGATTATGCAAAGCTGTACGTCAAGGAAATCGTTAGGCTTCATGGGGTACCAATGTCCATTATATCAGACAGAGGAGCCCAATTCACAGCCAACTTTAGGAAATCTTTTCAGAAAGGGTTGGGTACGCAGGTAAGTCTCAGCACAGCTTTTCACCCACAAACTGATGGGCAGGCTGAGCGTACCATTCAGACATTAGAAGATATGCTGCGAGCAAGTGTCCTAGATCTCCAAGGTAGTTGGGACGATCATCTCCCACTTATAGAGTTTGCGTACAATAACAGTTACCACTCCAGCATCAAGATGGCCCCATATGAGGCATTGTATGGGAGGAAGTGTAGGTCGCCAATTGGGTGGTTCGAAGTTGGTGAGACTGAACTATATGGACCGGATTTGGTCCATCAAGCCATTGAGAAAGTGCGAATAATATAGGGACGATTGAAGACTGCGCAAAGCAGGCAAAAGTCCTATTCCGACGTCCGACGTCGTGATTTAGAATTTCAAATTGGTGACTGGGTGTTCCTGAAGGTCTCACCCATGAAGGGTGTCATGCGTTTTGGGAAGAAGGGTAAATTGAGCCCGAGATACATCAGTCCATATCAAGTTCTTCGCCGAATTGGAAAAGCTGCCTATAAATTGGAATTACCATCCGAAATGGAATTCGTCCATCCGGTATTCCATGTGTCTATGTTGAGGAAATGTATCGGAGACCCTTCTCGGGTCTTTCCCATCCAAGACATACAGATCACAGAGGATCTGACCTACGAAGAAACACCCGTGGCTATATTGGACCGACAGGTTCGCAAGCTAAGAACAAAGGATGTGGCTTCGGTCAAGGTGTTATGGAGAAACAGGAACGTGGAAGAAATGACATGGGAAGCAGAGGAAGAGATGAAAACTAAATACTCGTACCTGTTCCGGAAGGTAGATGATAGTGGAAATGCCAAGGGGATGCAGAATGCATTGGAGGGAGAAACGTTTCCATGAGGTAAATCGGAAGCTCATAATTGCCTTTCATTTAATGCTGGGATTGTGGCGTCCGAACGAAGCCTATAAAAGCTAAAACCCCTCCCCTGTAATATTACCTTTCATAGATCCATACATTCGGGGACGAATGTTCCTAAGGGGGGGGAGAGTGTTACAACCCGTAAAATACGTACATTTAATTATGCCAAAGGGTAGTTTACGTAAAGGGAACCAAGAACCCAGAAAATGGTTTAAAGTTAAGAAAAAGAACAAAAGTGTCAAAATGCGGACCGCATAACACAAATGCGGACCGCAGAAGTGACATGTTCCATCGCAGAATGGAACAGAGTGCTGGGCTGAAGTTGTGTTGAAAACGCGGTCAGTATGCGGACCGCATAACTAAAATGCGGACCGCAAATGCGACATGATCCGTCGCAGAATGGAATATAGAACCTGGGCTGAAACCATGCCCAATATGCGACGCATATGCGGACCGCAGAACACATATGCAAACCGCAAATACGACACCTTCCATCGCATAATGGGACAGAAACTTGGGGTGAAATCAAGGTCAGAAATGCGACCAGAATGCGATCGCATTGCTGAAAATGCTAACCGCATTCTGGCCCTTCTGCGTCGCATAGTGCAACAGATTTTTAAGGTAAGATCTGCGACCAAAATGCGAAACGCATACCCTGTCTGCGGTGGGTATGCGATCGCAGACCTGACATTTTCAGGTACATATGCCACTTACTCCTAGGCCTATAAAAGGGACCCAAAACCCGTTCCTTCTTCATTGTTATGAAACAAATACTCAGTGGAAAGCCCTCAAACGACCCCTCTCAAAGCTCTCACAATTGAACAACCAAATCCCTCTCTTCCAAATCCTAAATTGAAGAAGGGAAGCAAGAAATTGAAGAATTAAAGGAAAACCTGGCTAAGTTTCCCCCTCCTACGAACCCCATTGGAAGCAAGGACCTAGAAGTTGAGGAAATCAGAAAAGAGGGTCCAATAATTCGCATGCAAGGTAAGTTACTACTCCCTTTCATGTGGTTTTCCCTTAAACATTCATGATAAGGGGTTGCACGCCCGTAGGAACTTATGAGAATATGACTAGGAGCCATGAAATCGAAATAAGTGGGGTTAAACGAAATGGGTCATGATTATCGAGGATTGTAAATAGGTTGCATGTGCTGTAAATACATTTAACGAAGTAAGGGGAGAAAGGTGTAAAGAGTCACCACATGAAATTTGGGAATTTGGTTATGATAGCCATCATGCGTAGTGAGTAACCGTTGAGCTGTTCGTTAATTGTAGATTAAAGAATTATGGCAATTTTCGTAGCTTGAGAACCGACGCAATAAGTTCTAGGTATGTAAGACTATACCGTTCTTTCTTTTGCACGATTCCTATTGAATACAATGCCTCGAATGAGGCCCAAAGAACATTCTATTCTTAGAAGCTAGTATTGCTTATGTTGTGTTTCCCTCTATGGAATGATTATTCTTGCTACGTGGTAACAATGTTGACGGAAGTCTTTGAGTCCCATAATTATATTGTTAAAAAGGTATTCTTAATTACATGAGAAAGAAGGGGGTAATAAATGTAACAAGTCAAGAACTCAAGTCATAAATAAATTCGCAATGCATGACGTGCATCATATATATATATATATGTATTTATTTTACTCTACCGAGCCGCGCTATAGTCGGCCGGGTACGGCACCTATTGTGCAACCACTGATCAGTTGGATTATGACCGAGCCTAATAATGGCTGGGTAGTTATGACCGAGCCTAATAATGGCCGGGTAGTTATGACCGAGCCTAGTAATGGCCGGGTAGTTATGACCGAGTCCAGAAATGGCCGGGTATGATTATGAGCCCATGGAGGCATGTGTGTGATTGTATGAGGTAACGGTTATGTAAACGATTTCGGTAACATTAAATGTATATGAAAATGACAAGCCCACAAAGGTGCAGATAGTGGACTAAGGTAACTATTACGTAACGCACCCGGTGATGTGAATGTACTTAAAAATGGCAAACTCGCAAAGGTAATAGTATAATGCTGAAATGATGGAAATAGGCTTATAACAACGACGAAATGGAAGCATGTAATTCGACATAAATATTACTACGTGTCATGGTTAGCCGCCCTCAGAGGCAATTCCTTGTTAAGAGTTATAAGTGGAAGCATGTATGTATGTGTACGAAGCGTGACCCCAATGAGAGGTCCAATTAAATGATTTTTTTGTTTGAAATAATAAGATAGCTGAAATGAAGGGTTCGCCGGTACTCTGCGAGCAGGGTCCGGTGCCCGTGTCGCGGGCCCGCCGGGCGGGGCGTGACATGTCTGCCCTTGTTGGCGTTTATGATCCTCTATTGTCTGGTCATAGGCCTGAATACGGGAGATGTCCATGCCCTCTATCAAGGAGCCCGTTGTGCATTCATTTATCAAATGCGGTCCCAATCCGTTCACGAACAAGTGAACTCTGTCGCTCATCTCGCCCACCATGTGGGGAGCATACCTTGCCAGAGAGTCAAACTGCATATTGTACTCTCGTACATTCATATTTCCTTGCTTTAGGTTCAAGAACTTATCGGCCTTAGCTCGACGCACCTCAACTGGCAGGTAGTGGTGAAGGAACGCCTCAGAAATTCATTCCATAAGGGTGGGGGAGCATTTGGACCCCTGGATCTCTCCCAACTGTCATACTAGAAGACCGCTAGGTTCCGTAGTCGATAAGAAGCTAGTTCTACTGCCTCTGTGTCACTGGCATGCATAACCCGCAGTGTGTGGTGTATTTGATCAATGAAATCCTGCGGGTCCTCCTTATGATCAGACCTGGTAAACACTGGAGGATCCAAATTGATGAAGTCACGGACCCTCGTACTAACCGGTCTCTCAGTAGTACCAGTATTCTGCCGCCGAGCCTGAGAAGCTACTAGGCTAGTCAACAACTGTACCGCAGTCCTCAGGTCTTGGTCTGTAGCACCAGAAGAAGGGACTGGGGATGTTGGGCGGCTTCTAATATCTTCTGGGGGAGGAGGAGTAGATGAAGCCCGAGAAGGCGTCTCACTTTGGCCCTCTACAGCTTGGGGCACCTGACTGGTCCCCTCTCCAGCATTTACATCGAGTCGTCTACTATTCATTTGCTTCCTGGCCGAAAGCATCGCTGTAGGTAAACAAGATGAATGTTAGAATGAATGCTTACAACTCAGCTCTACGACGATCTAGATTTAAAAAGAAGGTGACATTACTAAATGCCAAGTAGCCTTCTGATTATAGAATGTGGCGCGCTACACACCCATAATCAAGACTCTACTAGACACGGCTCATAGACAATCCCTAGGACACGACCTTGCTCTGATACCAATTCTATCACGACCCGACCGGAGGGCCACGACAGGGCACTGGACCCTGCTTGCAGAGCGCCGGCGTACCCCTCATATCTGCTATCTTACTTTCTTTGTTATCTATACAGCCTGTCAAACGCATGCAGTTTTGAACAACATCACAATGGGCTAAAACGTCATACCATAACATAACATAGTTGTATACATAGTGTGCCAACGGGTCTACAGTGCAAGATTATACAACATAACACATATGCCGACGAGGCAATACAACCGTACATGAGTCAACCCAACACTGGTCTATATATATATTAACATTTGTCTATGAGCCTCTACAAGAACATACATTAAGTAACCTATGTCGGAACAGGGCCCCGACATGCCCAACATATCTACACAAGGTGCATACCAAGGCTGTAGCAAGTCCGAAAGATGAATCTTGCTAATATCTGTTGAATCCGGATAGCCTACTGCTGTGGGGGAGCTCCGTCTATCAGTCTATTAGGACCTGCAGCACAACATGCAGCGTCCACAATAAAGGACATCAGTATGGATAATGTACTGAGTATGTAAGATAGGAAAAAATAATATAAGAACGATAGTATAAGCATCAGGATAGAAACATGTAACCTGCAATAAGTGAATTGTCTCTGAGGGCAGCTAACCATGACCTATTCGTACTGCTCATGTCTATACACATAACTCTTATAACATTATCGCATACATGTTTATTATCATTATCTTCGCCTTATATTCACGCCTCTGTGGGCTTGTCGTTTTCATATACATTTATTGTTACCGCATACGTTCACATAATCGTTACCTTATACAATTACATACGCCTCCATGGGCTCATCATCATCATACGCCTCTGTGGGCTCATCATTGTCATATGCCTCTGTGGGCTCATCATCATCATATGCCTCTGTAGGCTCATCATTATCATATCATAGCATATCTTACCCGACTGTACTAGGCGCGGTCATAACATACCCGGCCTTCATTAGCGCGGTCATAACAATTAAATTACACATTTATTATACATTGCATGCTCATTCATTAAACGTGTTTCAAACCCTTTTTAGCGACATACGATTATTACCCTCTTTTTTTCTACATGTAATTAAGAATGTCTCTCTAACATGAACCTTATAATACTCACGGAATACCATCAACATTAATATCATAATCAACAAGAGCAATTCTTCCTTAGAGGGAAACAATACAAGTAATCCTAACTTCTAGGAGTAGAATATTCTTTTAGGTCTCGTTCATAGCATTGTATTCAATAGGAGTCGTGCAAAAGAAAGAACGATATGGTCTTACATACCTGGCGTTTACTGTGCCGGTTCTCAAGCTACGCAATATGCCACAATTCCTCAGTCTACATTTAAGGAACAATTCACCCATTACTCACTAAGCGTCATAATTATGATAAATCACAATCCCTAGTTTTGCATGGTGCCTCCCCACACCCTTTCTCCTCTAATCCTTATCAAATGTAGATATAACACATGCAACTCATTTACGACCCATAATAACCATGACCCATTCCGTTTAGCAGTATTTATCTTGATTTCATGGCTCCGAAACACCTTCCCATGTGTCCTTACAGGCATGCAACAACATATCATGAATGCCCAAGGGAAAATTGCATGAAAGGGAGTAATAACTTACCTTGCAGGTGAATTGTCTAGCCCTTTTTCTTTGATTCCTCAAATTCTATGTTTTGCCCTCAATTTGGGTTTGTAGGAGGAGGAAACTCAGCTAGGGTTTCTCTTTAGTTCTTCAATTTCTTGATTCCTTCTTCAATTTAGGGCTTGGAAGAGGAAGAAATTGATTATGTTGGGGTGGGATTATGGGAAAGAGTCGTGGGGGTCTTCTTTCTATGTTTGAGCCTCAGAAAAATGAGAACGAATTGGGTTTGACCCTTTTTATAGGTTTGTCAATAAGTGACACACGTGTCTGGTGTTTTTTTCAGGTTTGCGATCGCATTTCAGCCGCAAACATGACATGCGGTTCGCATTCTGGCCGCAAATCTCAACCCAGAATTCTGTTGCATTATGTGACGCAGGAGGGCCAGATTTGTGGTTCGCATTATCAACAATGCGATCGCATTCTGGTCGCATTCCTGACATGGATTCAGCCCAGAACACTGTTCCATTCTGCGATGGAAGGTGTCACATTTGCAGTCCGCATTTGCATTATGCGGTCCGCATATTTGACACAATTTCAGCCCAGAATTCTGTCACAGTTTGCGATCCTGGTGTTGGATATGCAGTCCGCATTTGTGCTTTGCGGTCGCATATCCAACTATGCGACACTTCTGCTCTTTTTCTTAACCTTTGAACTATTTTCCGGGTTCTTATGTCCTTATATGTAACTACTTCACAGCGTATTCTAATGTACGAATTTACGGGTTTTAATAGAGACATCCACTCACAATACCATCATGTGCGCAGCATGGCGTCCTACATCAGCCCGATCAGCTAAGCCATCTCACCACAATGCCGTGTGGGTCAACATCACATCACATCTCCCTATTAATAATCTCATCCAATTCAAGGGGAAACATCTCAGTACATCATTCTCATCCCATATAAGGGGAAACAACTTTATCACATTAACACGGGGATTTACCCCTCAATCACTCCTACACTGGCACATATAGTTTCGGGGTTAGGTTATTTTGACCAACTCTTCCTCGGTGACTAAATGATACTCCCAAAGCATTTATTCTTAAAGGATTCACAGCTCATTTCAACATCTTTTTCTCGCCTCTTTGTTTCATTGGCATTAATGGTCCCAAATATAAAGTCATTGTTGGCACGTTGGCCGTATTTCATATTCTATATTTACTAGTTTCAGTTTCAAACCTCATCACGGATCGTCAACAACAAACATTGCTATTTAAGACTCTAAATCCACATTTGTGCAACTAACCAAATTAAGGGTCTTAGGCACATGTAATTTATTACACAATTTGACATGCTAGTTTTCATTAGAATCATATTAACACACAACCCATGCTTAATCACCTTCTCAAATAGTAACTCGACATAACAAGAGCAATTGGAATACTAATTGAACGCATATATCTTTTGACACAAGGCTTATTCAGAATAATTAATTTGTAATGAGCAACACCGGACTATTCTAAGAGAAGAGTTTAGCCAACATACCACGGTTGAGCTTCCCTTAATTCACTACACAGTTCTGAAATCCAAGCAACTTTGATCTATTTAGAGACACAACAACATTGAACACGAATTAGGAAGGAGTTCATGATTCTAGCTCATTTGAGCTTTTCATCGAACACTAAGTGGCAATTATGATCTCAAGGTCCTCCTATGGTGGATTCCGCTATTTCACTACCCAAAATCTACCCAATTGAGCTCAACAATCTTCCCCTAATCCTTGATAGTACATGCATGCACAATGGAAAACTCCCACACCCAATAATTTTCTTTCTCATTACCTATTTTCAGTAAATCACAAAATTGAGGGCTAGGGAGTAGAATCTTAACTCTAGGATGAAGACCTAGTGAATTTTCTTGTGAATTCTTCAACTTTGAGCAAGAGTTATGATCAATACGCATAGGAACTTCCCCTCTCACTCTATGTTAATTCCTCTCTCTAGAAATATTTCACGACCCAACCGGAGGGTCGCGACATGGCACCGGACCCTGCTCGTAGAGTGCCGGCGTACCCCTTCATATCTGCTATCTTACTTTCTTCATTATCTTAAAGGCCGATGAATGCCTGTGTGAGTAACGACAATAATCATAATTAACTCAACCATTTGGTAACAATGCATTTCATATATATATATATATATATATATATATATATATCTCAACAGGAGTACCGTACCATGACGGAAACATACATATATATAACATACCATTGTCGATATGGCCGTCGTGCCAGAGTCATACAGCAAAAGATACATATGCCCACGAGGCAATTCACTGTACATGAGTCATCCCAACACTTGTCTATATATATACATTGACACTTGTCTATGAGCCTCTACTGGAACATACATCACGCATCCTACGTCGGAACAGGGCCCCGACATGCCCATAATGCCTATACAAAATGCATACCAAGGCTATAGCAAGTCCGAAGGATGAATCTTGCCAATATCTGCTGAACTGCATAGCCTACTGCGGTGGGGGAGCTCCGTCTATCAGTATATCAGGACCTGCAGCATGACATGCAGCTTCCACAAATAAAAGGACGTCAGTACGGATAATGTACTGAGTATGTAAGACAGGAAACATAATGTAAGAACAATAATAAGCATCAAGATAAGAAACATACAACCTGTACCCTTGGAATGCCTCTGAGGGCAACTAACCATGTCATGCCTGACGTGCATATGCATACACATATATATAAACATTCTTTTAAAATCATCATATACATATATACGCCATTGTGGGCCTCACCATCATCATCATACCCAACTGATCAGTGGTTGCACAATAAGTACCATCGCCCGGCCGATCATAATGCGGCTCGGTGTTTATTTATTTGCACAATAGGTGCCATCGCCCGGCCGACCATAACACGGCTCGGTGTATATATATATATAGTTGTGCAATAGGTGCCATCACCCGGCCGACTATAGCGCGGCTCGGTGTAGTAAAATAGATAATGCATGCTGGACTCATATGATCATATTTTCATGGCAACGTAAAGTCGAAGAGCTAACAACATATCAATCTTCCCATAGGAGGGGAAACAATAAAAGCACTCCTAGCTTCTAAGAATAGAGTATCTTTGAGGGCTCGTACGTTCATTGCATTGTATAATTGGAGTCGTGCAAAAGAAAGAATGGTATAGTCGTACATACCTGGTATATACTGCACCAGTTCCTCAAGCTACGCAATTGTTACAATTCCTTAGTCTACAAATAAAGAACAAGTCACCCGTTACCCTTTAAGCGTTATAACATTCATTAATCGCAATGCCCTAAATTCATATGGTGCTTCTCCACACCTTTCTTTTTCTAAGATTTCACAAACATGGTAATTACACATGCAGCTCGACAACAACCTAATTAATCATAACCCAATCCATTATCATTCGTTAATTTGAACTCGTGGCTTCCATCCACCATCCCATGGGTTCTTACATGCATAAAACAACATACCATGAATTCCCAAGAGAGGATTTGCTCGAAAGGGAGTAATAACTTACCTTGCATGTGGATTATCTAGTCTTCTCCCTTGATTCATCAATTTCTAAGTCTCACTCTCAATTAGGGCTCACAGAAGGAGGAAACTTAGCTAGGGCTTTTCTTCGGTTCTTCAATTTCTAGATTCTTCTTCAATTTACAGCTTGGAAGCGAAAGAAATTGGTTAGAGTTTGTGTGGGACTTTGAGAAAGAGTCGTAGGGGGCCTTCAACTATGTTTAAGTTCAGAAAAATGAAGAAAGAACTGGGTTGGACCCCTTTTAATAGGTCTGTCAATAAGTGACACAAATGTCTGATGTTTTCAGGTCTGCGATCGCATTTCTGCCGCAAATACGACATGCAGTTCGCATTTTGGTCGCAAATCTCAGCCCAGAAATCTGTCTCATTATGCGATGTAGGAGGGTCAGATTTGCGGTTCGCATTTTCAACAATGCAACCGCATTCTGGTCGCATTTCTGACGCTGATTTCAGCCCAGAACTCTGTTCCATTCTGCGATGGAAGATGTCATTTTTGCTGTCCGCATTGGGATTATGCGGTCGCATACTGGCCGCATTTCTGACACAGATTTCTGCCCAGAAATCTGTCTCAGTTTGTGATCTCAATGTTGGATATGCGGTCCGCATGTGTGTTTTGCGGTCGCATATCCAACTTTGCGACACATTTTTGCTCTTTTCTTGACTTTTGAACTACTTTCTGGGTTCATAGGCTCTTATATGTAAACTATCTTACGGCGTATTCTAACGTACGAAATTACGGGCTGTAACAAAATAGTAGATTTTTTGCTTCAAAAGTGGCCCTTTAGTTCAATATATCGAAATAGGGTCGGGTCAAAAATTAGGAAAAAATAAAGCCCCGATGTAGATCTACGGTCGCATATCCGACCATATAGCTCAGTTTCACGAACTTCGAACCAGCCAACTAGTGATCTACATTTCCTCCCGTACAGTGCTTCGTATGGTGCCATCTTAATACTGGAATGGTAGCTGTTATTGTAGGAAAACTCTATAAGTGGAAGATGGCCATCCCAACTACCTTTGAAATCTAGAGCGCAGGCTCGCAACATATCTTCTAGTGTCTGAATGGTACGTTCAGCCTGTCCGTCAGTTTGCGGATGAAAAGCAGTGCTGAGATTCACTTGTGTGCCCAAACCTTTCTGAAAAGACTTCCAAAAGTTAGCTGTGAATTGGGCTTCTCTGTCTGATATAATAGAAATTGGTACCCCATGAAGTCTAACAATTTCCTTGAGGTACAGCTTTGCATAGTCTTCAGCTGTGTAGGTTGTCTTAACTGGTAGAAAATGGGCACATTTTGTAAGTCAATCAACTATCGCCCAAATGGAGTCGAACTTACGACTGGAGCGAGGTAACCCAACAATGAAGTCCATGTTAATCACCTCCCATTTCCAGGTCGGAATCTCTATATCTTGGAGCAATCCATCGGGGTTTTGATGTTCTATCTTTACTTGTTGACAATTTGGACACTGAGCTACAAATTCTGCAATGGACTTCTTCATGCTATCCCACCAATACTGCTCTTTGACATCATGGTACATCTTTGTTGAACCGGGGTGGATGGAATATCGGCATTGATGAACTTCCCTCATAATCTACTCTCGGAACCTTGCTACATTGGGCACACATAATCGACCTTGGCACCTCAGTGTTCCATCCCCCGCAATCTCAAAAACTGAAATTTTACCTTGCTGAATGCTCTCTCTCAATCGTACCAAGGTGGGATCTTCGTATTGCCGTGCTTTCACCTCGGCTACGAGAGAGGATTCTGATGTATTATGTACAACAACACCTCCGTCCTTGGAGTCTAACAATCTGATTCTCATGTTAGCTAGCTGATGAAGCTCTTCAGTCAAACTCCGTTTACCTGCCTCAACGTACACTAAACTTCCCATTGACTTACGACTGAGGGCGTCTTCCACAACATTGGCTTTGCCTGGATGATACAGTATTTCAACGTCGTAGTCTTTCAGTAATTTGAGCCAATGTCGTTGTCTCAAATTTAAATCTTTCTGACTGAAGATGTATTGCAAACTTTTATGGTCTGTGTAGATGTCAACATGGACACCGTATAGATAGTGTCGCCATGTCTTCAAGGCATATGTTACTGCAGCCAATTCCAAATCATGGGTTGGATAATTCTTTTCATGCTTCTTCAATTGTCTCGGAGCATAAGAAATCACCTTCCCATGTTGCATCAATATACATCCCAAACCTATGCTGGAGGCATCACAATATGCCACATAACCTTTAGTTCCTTCGGGAAGAGTAAGAACTGGAGCGGATGTTAATCTATTCTTCAGCTCCTGAAAACTCCGCTCACAAACATCTAACCATTGGAACTTGGTAGTTCTCTGGGTTAGTTTAGTTAATGGTGCCGATATAGAAGAAAATCCTTCTACAAACCGCCTGTAATATCCTGCTAACCCTAAGAAGCTACGGACTTTTGATGGCGTTGTAGGTCTCGGCCAATTCTTGACTGCATCGATCTTTTGAGTGTCGACACTTATACCCTCGTCAGATATCACATGGCCTAAGAATGCTACTGAGTTCAGCCAAAATTCACATTTGGAGAGCTTTGCATATAACTGGTGATCCCGAAGGGTCTGCAATACTATCCGCAAGTGGTCCATTTGTTCTACCTCTGAACGGGAATACACTAGGATATCGTCAATGAATACCACCACGAACACATCAAGATAAGTCCTGAATACAGTGTTCATGAGATCCATAAAAGCAGCCGGGGCATTTGTTAGCCCGAATGACATTACTAGGAACCCAAAATGCCCATATCTCATTCGGAAGGCTATTTTTGGAATATCTTTCTCTTTGACACTCAACTGAAAATATCCCGACCGTAGGTTAATATTGGAAAAATATTTGGCCCCCTGGAGTTGGTCAAACAGGTCATCAATCCTTGGAAGTGGATATTTGTTCTTTATGGTATCCTTATTCAACTGACGATAATCGCTACACATCCGTAACAATCCGTCTTTCTTTCGTACGAACAAGACTGGCGCACCCCAAGGTGATGTGCTAGGCCTAATGAAGCCTTTATCCAGCAAGTCCTTCAACTGTACTTTCAACTCTCGCAGTTCTGCTGGGGCCATTATGTATGGAGGGATAGAAATTGGGTGAGTATCAGGCAACACATCAATGCCAAACTCAATCTCCCTTTCAGGAGGAAGACCTGGGAGTTCATCTGGAAATTCATTGACAGCAGGAATTGATTGTAGAATAGGCGACTCCGCCTCTGCGTCCATAACGCGAACAAGATGGTAGATATAACCTTTGGAGATCATCTTTCTTTCCTTAAAGTAGGAAATAAACCTACCTTTCGGCGTAGCAATGTTTCCCTTCCGTTCAAGGATGGGTTCACCAGGAAATTGAAATCTAACCATCTTCGTATGACAATCAACACTTGCATAGCATGATGCCAACCAATCCATCCCCATTATTACATCAAAATCAACAATTTCTAATTCAAACAAATCTGCTGAGGTTTGACGACTACAAATCGTCACGGTGCAACCTCTATATACTCTCTTGACAACCATGGAATCTCCTATTGGAGTAGATACGGCAAATGGTTTACTTATTAATTCAGGTTCGACATCAAACTTATCAGCCACAAGGGGTGTAACATATGATAATGTGGATCCGGGATCAATCAATGCATATACATCAGGAGAAAGCACTGATAATATACCTGTAATGACATCCGGAGATGACTGATGCAAATAAATTTGATCAAGTGTTATCAATGCCATCTATGAACAAGACAAGAAAAGGCGTTGGTTAGCCTTGGAGAAGATCCAAGCGTCCATAAATCCTGCTATGGACGAATCTTGTGTTGAAGATGTACATTTGTGTTTATGTTGTGTTATTGTGTTGCTGTAGAAGACATTAATTCTTATTTGTTTGGTCCTGCATGACTATTCTTTAAATTAGCCAAATTGTGGCCATTTTGTTAATTAGTTGTTTCCTAGTTGATTTAGGTTAACTAGTTATTCTTTTCCTAGTTGATTTAGGTAAAGGCTCATTCTATATAAGCCTAAACACTTCATTATTTTGATACCTTTTGACATTATTTTCAATCAGAAAACGGCAGCACATTGCTCCCAAAATCGTGTGAATTAACTTGTCTAATTTTGGTGTGATTCAAAATTGAACTTGTTCCTTTGTTTGATCGAACAGTTTGCAAGACCATTGTTGTCTTGAGGGTTGTTCGTATAGTAAAGGTACTCCGTGACTTCATCAAGAAGGTAAGTAGACCAGTTCCTACTTGTTGTCTTGATAGTTCATTGAGCATCTTGCTTCTATCTTTTGTTTTCTTATTTCCGTCTTTAATATTGCATCAGTTGGTATCAGAGCAATTATATTGCATCAGTATGATGCAAATAAATTTGATCAAGTGTTATCAATGCCATCTATGAACAAGACAAGAAAAGGCGTTGGTTAGCCTTGGAGAAGATCCAAGCGTCCATAAATCTTGCTATGGACGAATCTTGTGTGTTGCTGTAGAAGACATTAATTCTTATTTGTTTGGACCTGCGTGACTATTTTTTAAATTAGCCAAATTGAGGCCTTTTTGTTAATTAGTTGTTTCCTAGTTGATTTAGGTTAACTAGTTATTCTTTTCCTAGTTGATTTAGGTAAAGGCTCATTCTATATAAGCCTAAACACTTCATTATTTTGATACCTTTTAACATTATTTTCAATCAGAAAACGGCAGCACATTGCTCCCAAAATCGTGTGAATTAACTTGTCCAATTTTGGTGTGATTCAAAATTGAACTTGTTCCGTTGTTTGATCGAACAGTTTGGAAGACCATTGTTGTCTTGAGGGTTGTTCGTATAGTATAGGTACTCCGTGACTTCATCAAGAAGGTAAGTAGACTAGTTCCTACTTGTTGTCTTGATAGTTCATTAAGCGCCTTGCTTCTCTCTTTTGTTTTCTTATTTCCGCGTTTAATATTGCATCAGTTTGTATCAGAGCTTGGAAAGGGTTTGTTCTTACAATCCCAATCCTGTTCTTCGTGCCTTAGTTTAGGTTCTATTCTTAAATTTTGTTTTTAATTATTAAAAAAATGGTAAAAAAAAATGTGAAAAAAAAGAGGAGAAAGAAAACCCGGAAATTGTTGTTGATTGAAGTTGTTGAATCATCTAGGGATTAAGGTTTCAAAGTTCTTGATTGCTTAAAAAAAACCGTTCTTGAAAACCCTAGTTAAAATCTTAAAGCTAGAACGCGTTTAATCTTGAAATGTTAAAACTCTAGTTGAAATTCTTGAAGGTACACGATTGAATCTTGAAAATCTTAAAGTTCTTGGAGTTAAAATTGAAGTTCCTGAAGAGTTTTACCTTTTTCTTGAAGAAGTTCTTGAATCCTCAAAACGTTCTTAACAAGATTGCATTGAATTCTTGAAGTTCTTGAACATTAAATTGTTGTTCTTGAAGGGAGGCTTGAAAAACGTGTAAGAGCAGCCTAAAACATGTTAGGGAGGCCGAATTTGAGGAGGAGAATAGGAAACTCTAATTCTAGTCCAAGAAGGAAACAACTCCCAATCCAAAAGGGAGAAGTTTCAAGGAGTTGAAATTCTATTTGGACAAGGAGAGGGGGGGCTAATTTGTGTTGGAAAAGGAAAGGGGGGGGACCCAAAATCCTAAGGGCTAAGGAGAAAGGATTGGTCTTCTCCAAACTAAAGTGGGAAAGCTTCTAAAATTTCCTTATCTCTTCAATTTCGAAATTCTTCTTAATTTCACTACTTCTAATTAGTAATTCTTAGGTAATTTCCCTAATTAAGTAATTACTATTCTTTGAGCTTTTAGGACCTCGTGCTAAAACTCAGAATTTTCACTTTCGTAGATAATTCTTGGCTTCTTGTGCTCACTTAAATAGCTGTCCGCCTATCGAGTCGCATAACTTCAGTCACCCCGTAGAAAACTATTGATCTTGTGAACTTGAAAGGTCGCTAAGGAACTTGGTCAATTAGAGGAAGCCAATTTGAAGACAAGTGTGAAATCCTACCCAAAAATTTGAATGAACCCGAGAGTCATTCAAAAAAGTGAGAGAGAGTATTTTTAACTAACCTTAACACATTCTCTAGTCTTGTTTCTTTTCTAGGTACATGGCTACGGAAGGAGAAAAGGTTGTGACCAACATTACTTTAGCCGAGCTATAGGCTGAAGTAAAGGCACTTAGTATCCGAGTGGAGAACCTTGAAAGAACAGCTGGTACTTGGAAGAATGCCGGGGAAAGAACTAGTGATGGTTCTACCTTAAGACCTGTACATAATGGTTCTGTTTGTGAGGTTGAGTATGACGATGAAGTTTCTACTAACGTTCACCCCTTGCTTAGTGTTGTTAGTGATGTTTTACAGGAATACAGGGACATGTTTCCCGAGGAGATGCCGAGTGGACTACCTCCGTTGAGGGGGGTAAAATACCAAATTAACTTTGTTCCGGGGTCACAAATTCCGAACAAATCCGCATATCGAAGCAATCCACAGGATACTAAGGAGTTGCAACGACAAGTGGATGAGCTATTGAGTAAGGGGCTAGTTTGAGAGAGTCTAAGTCCGTGTGCCGTACCCGTGATCTTGGTTCCCAAGAAAGACGGCACCTGGAGGATGTGTGTTGATTGCCGAGCCGTCAACAAGATAACGGTAAAGTATCGTCATCCTATCCCTAGGTTAGATGACATGCTAGATGAGTTATGTGGTTCAAGTGTGTTTTCTAAGATTGATCTTAGGTCCGGTTACCACCAAATCCATATGAAACTGGGTGATGAGTGGAAAAATGCATTCAAGACCAAGTTTGGTCTATATAAATGGTTGGTGATGCCTTTTGGTCTCTCCAACGCACCTAGGACGTTCATGCGATTAATGAATCATGTGCTTAAACCGTATCTTAATAAGTTTGTGGTTGTCTACTTTGATGATATCCTGATTTATAGTAGAAGTTTAGATGACCATGTTGATCACCTAAGGCAAGTGTTTGAAGTATTAAGAGCTGAAAAGTTATATGTTAATTACAAGAAGTGTGCCTTTTGTGTAGAGAAAGTTATATTTCTAGGATTTGTTGTAAGTGTTAATGGTGTTGAAGTAGATGCATCTAAGGTAGAAGCTATTAGGGACTGGCCTACTCCTTCTACTGTTTCACATGTTAGAAGTTTCCATGGACTAGCTAGTTTTTATAGACGCTTTGTTAAAGACTTTAGCACCATAGCAGCACCGCTCACAGAGTTGGTGAGAAAAGACACGCCTTTTGTGTGGGGGGAGCCGCAAGAGGGTGCCTTCCAAGAGTTGAAAGGTAGGCTTAGTTCTGCCCTATTGTTACAATTACCTGATTTTAGTAAGGCGTTTGAAATTGAGTGTGACGCCTCAGAGGTGGGAATTGGAGGTGTTCTTATGCAAGATGGGAAGCCTATTGCCTATTTTAGTGAGAAGTTGAAGGGGGCTACCTTGAATTTTTCTACGTACGACAAAGAGTTGTATGCCCTCGTAAGAGCTTTAGCTCATTGGCAACATTGCCTATAGCCTAAGGAATTCGTAATTAGGAGTGATCACGAGTCCCTCAAACATCTTAGGGGTCAAGAGAAGCTAAATAAACGACATGCCATGTGGGTAGAGTTCATTAAGAGTTTCCCCTTACGTGATACATTACAAGAAGGGAAAGGAGGATGTAGTAGCTGACCCACTATCTAGGAAGTTTGCTTTGGCTATCACGTTAGCGTCTAGGTTGATGGGTTTTGAGAGTATTAAGTCTATATATGAGCATGACCCTAAATTTAAGAGTGTGTATGATGCCATTACTAGTGGGCAGCGAATTGAGAAGTATCAGTGGTATGATGGGTACCTTTTTAAGAAGGGGAGAGTTTGTATACCCGAGTCCTCGTAGCGAGAGTTTTTGGTGCGTGAGGCGCATTGTGAGGGCTTGATGGGACACTTTGGTGTAGACAAGACTTTAGCTATATTAGCGGAACAGTTCCATTGGCCTACGATGAGGCGAGATGTCGAGAAAATATGTGGAGCGTGTTTTGAGTGTAAAAGAGCTAAGTCTAGGTCTAATAATCATGGTTTGTATACTCCCTTACCCGTATCGGATTTTGTGATGGGGCTGCCGCGATCTAGGGGAGGTCATGATAGCATTTATGTGGTTGTTGATAGGTTTTCTAAGATGGCTCATTTTATTCCTTGTAAAAAATGTGATGATGCACAACATGTTGCTTCTTTGTTCATTGCTAATGTATTAAAGTTGCATGGTGTGCCTCGAACTATTGTTAGTGATAGGGATGCTAAGTTTTTGAGTCACTTTTGGAAGTGTTTGTGGGGTGCTCTTGGCACCAAACTGTTGTTTTCTACATCACATCATCCACAGACTGATGGTCAAACCAAGGTTGTTAATCGAACCTTGGGAGCTCTTCTTCGATCTTTGACCAAAGGGAAGTCCAGCACTTGGGATGATAGATTACCTATTATGGAGTTTGCCTATAATAGAACTGTTCATCGCATGACTAGCATTACTTCATTTGAATGTTTTTATGGTTTTAATCCTTTGATACCACTTGATCTTGTTCCTTTGCCGAGAAATGCAGTTATTAGTGTTGAAGGAGAAAACCGGGCAATTGCGTTGCTCGAATTGCATGCTAAGGTGAGGAAAACTTTGGAGGATGCTTATGAAAAGGTAGCAGTCAAGAAGAATAAAGGAAGAAAAAAGCTGGACTTAAAGAAAGGTGACTGGGTTTGGGTGCACTTCCGAAAGGAAATATTTCTGAACCATAGGAAAGGGAAGTTAGCTCCGCGGGGAGATGGACCATTTCAAATGTCGCAGAATATCAATAACAACTCTTATGTTATGGACTTGTCTAGTAGCAATGCTTTCGGACATGACGGTGCTTTGATTTCGAGGAGAAAATCCTCTCAAGAGAGGGAGAATGATGCAAATAAATTTGATCAAGTGTTATCAATGCCATCTATGAACAAGACAAGAAAAGGCGTTGGTTAGCCTTGGAGAAGATCCAAGCGTTCATAAATCTTGCTATGGATGAATCTTCTGTTGAAGATGTACATTTGTGTTTATGTTGTATTATTGTGTTGCTGTAGAAGACATTAATTCTTATTTGTTAGGTCCTGCGTGACTATTCTTTAAATTAGCCAAATTGTGGCCATTTTGTTAATTAGTTGTTTCCTGGTTGATTTAGGTTAACTAGTTATTCTTTTCCTAGTTTATTTAGGTAAAGGCTCATTCTATATAAGCCTAAACATTTCATTATTTTGATACCTTTTGACATTATTTTCAATCTGAAAACGGCAGCACATTGCTCCCAAAATCGTGTGAATTAACTTGTCCAATTTTAGTGTGATTCAAAATTGAACTTGTTCCTTTGTTTGATCGAACAGTTTGCAAGACCATTGTTGTCTTGAGGGTTGTTCGTATAGTATAGGTACTCCGTGACTTCATCAAGAAGGTAAGTAGACTAGTTCCTACTTGTTGTCTTGATAGTTCATTGAGCGTCTTGCTTCTATCTTTTGTTTTCTTATTTTCGCGTTTAATATTGCATCAATGACTCAAGATCCTGTCGACCTGCTAGAGCAGATAAGCGATTTTGCATACCACTTGAGTTCGGTACAGCACCTTCACCTCTACTACGACCTGCTGGTGGCTGAAAACCTCGTGCTGGAGGTCGAATTGATAAGGAAGAGCCAGACACAGATCCAGTCGGTTGAGCCATACCACCATCTCCTCTACTAGGACAATCCCGCATCATATGGCTAGGCTGTCCGCAAAAATAACATGCATCAGAACTTCGACGGCACGGTCCAGGGTGGCCCTTGCCGCATTGATCACAACGAGGTATTGAGGACCTCGTCTGACTAGTATCCCTGTGGTGTTGCGAGCCTGATGCCCGCGAACTCTAACCTAGACCCGAATAGATAGATCGACCATATCGAGGCCTTTGAAACTGTAGAGGGGCACTAATCATAGGTGGTGCCGAACTCCTCAAAAACTGGGGCCTGCCACTGCTTCTGAAGTCACCAGAATACCCCGCAAACCTCGATCTCTTATGTTGGCCCCTATCCTTCTCCCTGTCAATTCTCTGTTGACGCTTACGATCCTCTAATGTCTGGGCATAGGCCTGAATACGAGAAATGTCCATGCCCTCTATCAAGGATGCTGTTGTACACTCATTTATCAAATGGGGTCCCAATTCGTTCACGAACAGATGGACCCTATCACCCATCTCAGCCACCATGTGGGGAGCATACCTTGCCAAGGAATCAAACTGCATGTTGTACTCCCGCACGCTCATATTACCTTGTTTAAGGTTCAACAATTTATCAGCTTTGGCTCGCCGTACCTCAACCGGTAAATAGTGACAAAGAAATGCCTCAGAAAATTCATTCCACACAGGTGGAGGAGCATTTGGACTCCTGGATCTCTCCCAACTATCATACCAGAAAACTGCTAGGTCCCATAACCGGTAAGAAGCCAGTTCTACTGCCTCTGTATCACTAGCATGCATGACCCGCAGTGTGCGGTGTATTTGATCGATAAAAGTCTGCGGGTCCTCTTTAGGATCAGACCCGGTAAACACTGGACGATCCAAATTGATGAAGTCACGAACCCTCGCACTAATCGGTCTTTCAGTGGCACCGATATTCTGCCTCTAAGCCTAAAAAGCTACCAGGCTAGTCGACAACTGTACCGTAGTCCTCAAGTCCTGGTCTGTAGTACCAGATAAAGGAACTGGAGATGCTGGGTGACTTCTAATATCCTCTGGGGAAGGAGGAGTAGATGAGGTCTGAGATGGCATCTCACTATGAGGCTCACTTTGGCCTTATCTAGCTTGGGGCACCTGAATGGTCCCCTCTCCGGCATTTGGATCGAGCCGTCTACTATTAGCTTGCTTCCTAGCCGAAGGCATCGTTGTAGGTAAACAAGATGAATGTTAGGGACGAATACTTATGACTCAGCTCTATGCACGATCTAGATTCGAAAAGAAGGTAAAATTCCTAAACGTCAGGCAGCCTCGTGATTATAAAATGTGGCGCGCTACACACCCATAATCAGGACTCTACAAGACACGGCTCATAGACAATCCCTAGGACACGACCTGCTCTGATACCAATTCTTGTCACGACCCAACCGGAGGGTCACGACATGGCACCAGACCCTGCTCGCAGAGTGCCGGCGTACCCCTTCATATCTGCTATCATACTTTCTTCATTATCTTAAAGGCCGATGAATGCCTGTGTCAGCAACGACAATAATCATAATTAACTCAACCATTTGGTAACAATGCATTTCATATATATATATATATATATATATCAACAGGAGTACCGTACCATGACGAAAACATACATATATATATATATATATAAAATATACCATGGCCGACATGGCCGTCGTGCAAGAGTCATACAGCAAAAGATACATATGCCCACGAGGCAATTCACTGTACATGAGTCATCCCAACACTTGTCTATATATATACATTGACACTTGTCTATGAGCCTCTACTGGAACATACATCACGCATCCTACGTTGGAGCAGGGCCCCGACATGCCCATAATGCCTATACGAAATGCATACCAAGGCTATAGCAAGTTCGAAGGATGAATCTGGCCAATATCTGCTGAACTGGATAGCCTACTGCGGTGGGGGAGCTCCGTCTATCAGTCTATCAAGACCTGCAGCACGACATGCAGCTTCCACAAATAAAAGGACGTCAGTACGGATTATGTACTGAGTATGTAAGACAGGAAACATAATGTAAGAACAATAATAAGCATCAGGATAAGAAACATACAACCTGTACCCTCGGAATGCCTCTGAGGGCAACTAACCATGTCATGCCTGACGTGCATATGCATACACATATATATAAACATTCTTTTAAAATCATCATATACATATATACGCCTCTGTGGGCCTCATCATCATCATCATACCCAACTGATCAGTGGTTGCACATAAGTACCATCGCCCGGCCGATCATAATGCGGCTCGGTGTTTATTTATTTGCATAATAGGTGCCATCGCTCGGCCGACCATAACGCGGCTCGGTGTATATAAATATAGTTGCACAATAGGTGCCATCGCCCTGCCGACTATAGCGCGGCTCGGTGTAGTAAAATAGATAATGCATGCTGGACTCATATGATCATATTTTCATGGCAACGTAAAGTCGAAGAGCTAACAACATATCAATCTTCCCATAGGAGGGGAAACAATAAAAGCACTCCTAGCTTCTAAGAAGAGAGTATCTTTGAGGGCTCGTACGTTCATTGCATTGTATAATTGTAGTCGTGCAAAAGAAAGAACGGTATGGTCTTACATACATGGTATATACTGCACCAGTTTCTCAAGCTACGCAATTGTTACAATTCCTTAGTCTACAAAGAACAAGTCACCCGTTACCCTCTAAGCGTTATAACATTTATTAATCGCAATCCCCTAAATTCGTATGGTGCTTCTCCACACCTTTCTTTTTCTAAGATTTCACAAACATGGTAATAACACATGCAGCTCGACAACAACCCAATTAATCATAACCCAGTCCATTATCATTCGTTAATTTGAACTCATGGTTTCCATCCACCATCCTATGGCTTCTTACATGCATAAAACAATATACCATGAATTCCCAAGAGAAGATTTGCTCGAAAGGGAGTAATAACTTACCTTGCATGTGGATTATCTAGTCTTCTCCCTTATTTCTTCAATTTCTAAGTCTCACTCTCAATTAGGGCTCGCAGAAGGAGGAAACTCAGCTAGGGCTTTTCTTCGGTTCTTCAATTTCTAGATTCTTATTCATTTTAGAGCTTGGAAGGGGAAGAAATTGGTTAGAGTTTGTGTGGGACTTTGAGAAAGAGTCGGCGTTCTACTACGTTTAAGTTCAGAAAAATGAAGAAAGAACTGGGTTGGACCCCTTTTTATAGGTCTGTCAATAAGTGACACACGTGTCGGATGTTTTCAGGTCTGCGATTGCATTTCTGTCGGAAATACGACATGCGGTTCGCATTTTGGTCGCAAATCTCAGCCAAGAAATCTGTCTCATTATGTGATGCCGGAGGGTTAGATTTTCGGTTCGTATTTTCAATAATGCGACCGCATTCTGGTCGCATTTCTGACGCTGATTTCAGCCCAAAACTCTGTTCCATTCTGCGATGGAAGATTTCATTTTTGCAGTCCGCATATGCATTATGCAGTCGCATACTGGCCGCATTTCTGACACAGATTTCTGCCCAGAAATTTGTCTCAGTTTGCGATCTCAGTGTTGGATATGCGGTCCGCATGTGAGTTTTGCGGTCGCATATCCAACTTTGCGACACCTTTTTGTTCTTTTCTTGACTTTTGAACTATTTTCCGGGTTCTCAGGCTCTTATATGTAAACTATCTTACGGCATATTCTAATGTACGAAATTACGGGCTGTAATAAAATAGTAGATTTTTTGCTTCAAAAGTGGCCCTTTAGTTCAATATATCGAAATAGGGTCGGGTCAAAAATTAGAAAAAAATGAAGCCCCGATGTAGATCTACGGTCGCATATCCGACCACATAATGCTTATGCGGTCCGCAAAATGGACCGCATCTTGGCCCTTTGGAACTGGGCACTTCTGACTCACTCTGCGATCGGTCTGCGATCGGTAGACCTATTATGCGGTCGCATAATGCGCCGCAGAACTTCCCTCCGAAAACTTTTTTGCTGGGTCTGCGATGGCTTTGGCGGCACGCAAAATGATTTTGCTACCATATAATGGACCGCATAATGGTCAAAAAATTTGCCTACATTTCTGCTTCCGTCTGCGGCAGTTTTGCGGCCCGCAGATCAGTATTGTGACCGTAGACTGGGCCACAGAGGACCCCTTGCACTTCCAAAAGTATTTCTTCAACTCCCCAACGCATTGTTCAACCTAAAAAGACCGAACCGCGGCAAGCTTTCTCGCGGCGAAGAATCCCTATAATCGCCAACACATAAGTCTACTTCAGCACCATGAAATCTCGGGTTTTAGGTAAAATTTTACGGGGCCTTACATCCTCCCTCGCTTAAGATCATTCGTCCTTGAATGAGGGCCAAAATTCGCCGATAGAAACCAATGTGACTCAGCTGCTAATACACACACCAACAGTTCCAAACTTTTGACTAACTCCCCAAATTTTAAAAATTTTTGCCAGTGTTTCCCCTATAACTAGGCCTATCCACCTGTCAGAGAATCCTAGAAACCAACCCTAACAACATATACATGAACCAACGACGCAACATAACATAAGAACAACGGCAACCATGGCCTCACGAGCGGTATATCACCAAAAAGGAACACCCTTGACATCAATTGTACAAATGATACATAATTCCTAGAAGGTAAACTCTTAGCATTTTCATAGAACACAACTTATAAATACATGGTTATTCAAACAAATGAGGGTACTTCTTCTTCATCTCTACCTCGATTTCCCAGGTGGCCTCTTCGAATTGTTGGCTCGCCATAACACTTTCAGAGAGGCATTTTCTTTGTTCCTCAATTTTTGAACTTGCCTATCAAGAATGGAAACTGGAATTTCTTCATACGTCAATTCTTCATTAACCTCAATAGTCTCAACCGGAACAATAAGTAATGGATCTCCAACCGCCTTCTTCAACATGGATACATGAAACACGGGGTGCACTAAAGACATCTCTGGAGGTAGTTCTAGCCTGTAAGCCACCTGGCCAATCCTATGAATGATTTTGTACGGTCCAATATACATCGAATTCAATTTCCATTTCTTACCAAACAGCATTATACCCATCATAGGGGAAACCTTCAAGAATACCCAATCATCTTCTTTGAACTCCAAATCCTTACGGTGTATACCCGAATAGGACTTCTGACGACTCTGGTCAGTTTTTAACTGTTATGTAATGATCTTAGCTTTCTCTATAGCCCGATGCACGAGATCTGGTCCTATCATCTTTGCTTCCCCAATCTCGAACCACCTAATGGGAGATCTACATCTCCTACCATATAGAGCCTTGAATGGTGACATCTAAATTCTAGCATGATAACTATTATTGTAGGAAAATTCCATGAGCGGCAAATGATCATCCCAGCTACCTTTGAAGGCAAGAACACAAGCGCACAACATATCCTTGGGCGTCTGAATACTCCGCGCTGCCTACCCGTTGGTCTGTGGATGGAAAGTCGTACTAAGATTTACCTGAGTACCCAAACCTTGCTGGAATTTCATCCAAAAATTAGCAATGAACTGTGCCCCCTCGATCTGAGATAATATAAACTGAAGTGCCATGCAACCTGACTATTTCCTTGATATACAACTGGGTTGTTCTTCTATGTCGGTAGCCTTAACAAGTAAAAAGTGTGTTGATTTTGTGAGTCAATCCACAATCACCCAAATCGTGTCAAACTTGCGAGGAGTGCAAGGTAGTCCTACCACAAAGTTCATATTGATCATCTCCCTTTTCCACAATCGAATTTCTATGTTCTGTGCCAACCGACTGGGCCTTTAGTGTCCGGCCTTCACTTGATGACAATTTCGACATCTTGCCACAAAGGCCGCTACATTTCTCTTCATATCATTCCACCAGTAGACTTCCATAAGATGATGATACATCTTTGTAGAGCCCGGGTGCACGGAATACCTAGAATTGTGAGCCTCAATCATGATTCTTTCCCGAAGACCATCCACACTTGGAACACATAATCACCCTTGGTGCCTTATTGTGCCATCGTCCATGCCAAGAGAAAAGGCTATGGTCTTATGTTTATGAATCACCTCCATCAATTGCGCCAACAATGGGTCGTTGTATTGCTTTTCCTTGACTTCCACAACAAGCGATGATTCAGCCCTATTTTGCACAATCACTACTTCACTAGAATCCGCAAGATGAACTCCCAAACTAGCCACCCGATGAACCTCCTTGGCCAACGACCTTTGATATGCCTCCAAATGAGCCAAATTGCCCATAGATTTCTGGCTAAGAGCATCCACTACAACATTATCCTTCCCTAGACGATACAGAATATCGATGTCATAATCCTTGAGTAAATCAAGCAATCTTGTCTACCTCAAATTCAATTCCTTCTTTTTGAAAATGTATTGAAGACTATTATGGTCCGTGAATATATCCACATGGCCCCCATACAGATAATGACGCCAAATCTTCAATGCAAATACCACCGCCGCAAGCTCTAAGTCATGTGTTGGATAGTTCTTTTCATGATTCTTGAGTTGCCTAGAAGCATAGGCTATCACCTTGTCGTATTGCATTAATACACACTCAAGTCTGATCCTTGAAGCATCGCAAAATACCACAAGCCCATCTGTACGCTCTGGTAGGGTCAACACTGATGCCGTAGTCAATCTTGACTTCAACTCTTGAAAGCTTCTTTCACAAGCATCTGACCATTGGAACTTAACTGCCTTCTGCGTCAATTTAGTCAACAGAGAGGCAAGAGTAGAGAATCCCTCCACAAACTTCCAGTAACATCCTGCTAAGCCCAAGAAATTGCGAATCTCTGTTGGGGTAGTAAGTCTAGGCCAATTCTTCACAGCTGCAACCTTTCGACTGTCACGACCCGACCGGAGGGCCGCGACTGGCACCGGGCTCTACTCATCGGACACCGGCTTACCCTTCATCTAACTTTCCTTATTATCTATAAGGCTTGACATATACATACAATCTCGAACAATATTCATAGTGAACTGAAATATCATACCATGATATAAACATACTTATATACATAATATGGCCAACAAGGCTGCAAAACAAAACCATACAACAAAACACATACGTTTGCCGACAAGGCAATTCAACTGTACATATGTCAACTCATTGTCTATCGTCTGTACATAACCCAACACTTGTCTATGCATAAACTGACATTTATCTATGAGCCTCTACAAGAACATACATAATGCAACCTACGTCGGAACAGGGCCCCGACATGCCCAAAATGCCTATACAGAATGCGTACCAAGGCTACAACAAGTCCGAAGGATGAATCTTGCCAATATCTGCTGAATGGATAGCCTACTGTGGTAAGGGAGCTCCGTCTATCAGTCTGTCAGGACCTGCAGCACAACATGCAGCGTCCACAAATAAAAGGACGTCAGTACGGATAAGGTACTGAGTATGTAAGACAGGAAAACGTAATATAAGAGCAATAATGTAAGTCAGGATAAGAAACATACAATTTGTGCCATCTGAATGCCTCTGAGGGCGACTAGCCATGACTTACCTTTACAGTAGCGCACCGTGATCCTTACCATCTCAAACTTTCCGATGATGACATATTCATACATTTCAACTGAAGTACCATATCATGACATAAACATACACACACACACACACACACATACATATCTATACCTTTTTACATTCATCATATACATACGCCTTCATGGGCTTATTACCGTCATATGCATATGCCTCTGTGGGCTCTATTATCATCATATTATACGCCTCTGTGGGCTTCATCATCATCATATACGTACGCCTCCATGGGCTCATCATTATCATACCTAACGCGGCTCGGTGTATGTATATAGTTGCACAATAGGTGCCATCGCCCGGCCGACTATAGTGCGGCTCGGTGTAGTAAAATAGATAATGCATACTGGACTCATATAGATCATACTTTCATGGCGACGTAAGGTCAAAGAGCTTAACAACATATCAATCCTCCTATAAGAGGGGAAACAATAGAAAGCACCCCTAGCTCCTAAGAATAGAGTATCTTTGAGGGCGCGTACGTTCATTGTATTTGTATAATTGGAGTCGTGCAAAGAAAGAATGGTATAGTCTTACATACCTGGCATATACTGCACCAGTTCCTCAAGCTACGCAATTGTTACAATTCCTTAGTCTACAAATAAAGAACAATTCAACTGTCATCCTCTAAGCGCCATAGCTATCATTAATCACAATCCCCTAAATTTGTATGGTGCTTCTCCACACCCTTCTTCTTCTAAAACTTAACAAACATAGTGATAACACGTGCAGCTTATCAACAGCCCAAAACAACCATGACCAATTCCATTTAGCAGTAATTAACTTGAACCCATGGCTCCCATTCCCCATCCCATGAGTTTTTACATGCATAGAGTGAACTTATCAAGAATTCCTAGAAAAGAATGTATAAGGAAGTAGTAACTCACCTTGCATGTTGATTATCTAGCCCTCTTCCTTGGTTCTTCAATTTCTAGGTCTCACTCCCAATTAGGGCTTGAAAGAAGGAGAAATCAGTTAGGGCTTCTTCTTAGTTTCTTCAATCTCTAGCTTTTACTCTCAATTTAGAACTTGGAAGACAGAAATTTGATTAGGGTTCATGGGGTTCTTTGAGAAAGGGTCGTAGGGACTCTATTTCACTATGGAGATCTTGAATGAGGATGAAATAACCCTCTTGGCCAACCTTGGAGCCTTTTATACTAGCCCTTTGATTTGGCAAATAAATAATACACGTGTCTGACGTCAGTCAAATATGCTATAGCATTCTCGTCGCATAATCAACAATGCTATAGAATTCTGGCAGCATTTCTAACATTGATTTTGGCCCAGAAAATTGTTACACTTTGCTATAGCATTCTCGTCACATAATCAACAATGCTATAACATTCTGGCAGCATTTCTAACATTGATTTTGGCTCAGAAATCTGTTACACTTTGCTATAGCATTCTCGTCGCATAATCAACAATGCTATAGCATTCTGGCAGCATTTCTGACACAGATTTCTGCCCAGAAATCTGTCTCAGTTTGCGATTTCAGTGCGAGAAATGCGGCTCGCATGTGGGTTTTGCGATAGCAAACCCAGCTTTGCGAAGCCCTTTGCTCTTTTCTTGACTTTTTTGAACTCTTCTCTGGTTCTTAGGCTCTATACATATAGACTATCTTACGACGTGGTCTAACGTACAAAATTACGGGTTGTAACATCGACGATCAACCTCAATTCCTTCCCTGGATATCACATGACCCAAGAACGTGACAGATTCAAGCCAAAATTCACATTTTGAAAACTTTGCATACAACTTGTTGCTGATATAGAGTCTGTAGAACTGCCTTGAGATGGTCGGCATGGTCCTCTAAACTGCATGAGTATACAAGGATATCGTCAATAAACACTATCACAAAAGAGTCGAGGAACGACTTGAAAACTCAGTTCATAAGATCCATGAAAGTTGTTGGGGCATATTTTAGCCCAAAAGACATTACAATAATTCAAAGTGCCCATACCGGGTCCTGAAAGCTGTTTATCCTGCTCCCTGATCTTCAATTGGTGATACCCGAATCTTAAATCGATCTTAGAGAAGTACTTAGCACCTTGCAATTGATTGGGTATTTATTCTTGATCGTAACCTTGTTGAGCTGCTGATAGTCAATGCACATTCTCATCGACTCATCTTTTCCCTTACAAAAAGGATCGGTGCACCCCAAGTCGACACAATCGGCCGGATGAAAACCTTCTCCAACAAATCCTTCAATTGTTCCTTTAGCTCATTTAATTCTGCTGGTGCCATTCGGTAGGCGGAATAGATATAGGCTGCGTGCCTGGCATCAGATTAATCTCAAAATCAATCTTGCTGTCTGGTGGGATCAGAAGGAGCTCATCCTGAAAGACCTCCGGAAATTCATTCACAACCGGCATGGACTCAAGTGTACGTGCCTCAACATCGGTGTCTGTAACCCGGACCAAATGGTAAATACACCCTTTTTAATCATCTTCGTGGCCTCAAGGTAAGAAATAAACCTACCCTTTGGCACCTCATCATCCCCCTTTCATTCAATCACTAACTCATATTGAAATTCAAACCTAACGGCTCTGGTTTGACAATCAACCTTAGCTAAATATGAGTAAAGCCAATCCATCCTCATTATTACATCAAAATCAACCATCCCCATTTCAATGAGATCGGCCATAGTGTCCCGACCATGCACCGTGACAACACAATCCCTATAAACTCGTGCGGCGACAATAGACTCACCAACCGAAGGAGATATAGAGAACGACTCATGGAGCTGTTCCGGTTCTATCCCAAATTCCATAGCAATATAGGGAGTGACATAAGACAAAGTGGAACCAGGATCAATAAGAGCATACACATCATGAGATTGCACAGTCAATATACTTGTGACAATATCTGAAGCCTCTGAACTCTTGCGACCCTTCATAGTATAGAAACGCTGGGTCCTCCTGAACTTTGTGTACGACCCCTAGCTGCACCGTGCCCTTCGGGTGTTGGGGTGCCTCGAGCTAGAGGAGGTGCTGCGGATGTAGTAGCTGCAGAACTAGCCGGCAGTGCTGCACCCCTGCCCATGCTCGGATGAGACGAACGGCAATCCCTTTGAATATGACCCCTCATACCACACTCGTAGCATATGGGCTAGTCCATGAAGCAGGCCCTAATGTGCATCTTCCTGCACCTAGGGCATGGGGGCTCCGCTGCTGCTGAAATCTCCCACCAGACCGACCCTGCTGGTAGGGTCCCTTGTTGCCTTGATCGGGCCTAAAGCGGCTCCCCTGCTACTGACTGAGCCCCGATGGTTGCGCACTGACTGAAGACTGCACAAAATATTGGGATGGCTTTGATGATCCTCCTGAATGCTGACCTACGACCACCACCACCAGAAGAACCACCAAAGTTGCTCACGGACCGGGCCTTGCTGTTGTTCTCACGCTCTATTCTATTCTTTAATTTGTGGGTCTCTACGGCTTGAGCAAATGCCACCATCTTACCATAGTTTATATAAGAATTCAAGGCAACTGTAGCGGCCTAATTGATAACAAGGTGCTAAGGCCCCGCACAAACCGTTGCACTCTAGCCTCCATAGTGGGCAACATATAGATGACATATTTGGACAGGTGCACAAATCTCATATAATACTCCCACAGTCTCATGCTACCTTGCTTCAGGCTCTCAAACTCGGCGACACGGGCTTCCTTAGTCTCGACAGGCAAGAATGATCAATAAAAGCATCGGCAAACTCACTCCACCTCGGCGGAGGGCTTCCCTCCTCACGGGAGTCCTCCCACATTTCAAACCAAGAATAGGCCACCTAAAAGCGATATGCTTTACACGTCCGCTTCCAGGACGTCACGCCCAGGCGTCTCCTGACTGTAATGGTTGGGCTTGGCTCTGCTCGCCGGTTGTGCTGCGTGAGCCTCCAGATGCCTCCAAGCAGTATATGTGAATAAATTCATTAAGTCTTAATGCCAATGTCGGCCAATAGGCTTAAAAACATTAAGAAAATGGAAATTAATGTTGGAGTCTCCTTACTTCTCAGCCCTAGGACAACTATCAGTATAAGCTGACTGGTGACGAGGATCATATAGTTTGAGAGCTGGATCGAGGTTTAAAGCGTGGTTATGGAGGAATGTGTCCTATCCCGCGAAGGAGAGGCGGGAGTACCCATCTTATGTGATATGTAACTAGATCGTCAAACTCTTTCCCGCTATACCCAGCTGATTCTCAAGGACAAAAGGTATAGCATTACATTTTAACAGACAGATGAAAGCTAGGTCTCTACTCCTTCTTCATGAGGAAGAAAGGCCTTGTTATCATCTAGATCGACGTAAGGTGCGTAGCGGTGTAGAGTCCAACTAAGACTTCCATGAAAGGTCTCATTCATCTTGATTGAGGAGTTTCTTACTGACCGCTTAACCTGCTCCTTCTGAGAATCGTTTTACCCCGCTCCTCAATCTTATTCTGTTTTTGATCCTGCTTCAGATTCTCTTTCAGTTGTGGAAACAAGCCCCTATTCCTATCGGTTGAGTAGCCCAACCTCCTTAAGTATTGTCCCCTTGTTGGAAAATGCATTCTTATTTATGTAACCTTAACTAATGACTTTGTGTCTTGTTATAGGTTTTGATAATCGACAAACCATCATGGACAAACTACTGAGATTGCTATGGACTTTGTTAGAGTACAAGTCGAGCTTTCAAGATACTAGGAGTCGATGCATGGAACAAGTCGATGAAGCAAAAAGATTGAAGACAAATGAAGTTGTCATTTAGTCTTAATGTTATTTTGAGTTTTAATGTGTTTGATTTATTTATCGTCTTTAATAACTTGGCTTAAAGTTTTAAAACGATTTCAAACACAAATTAAAACATTTTTCAAAACAATTGGTTTTCACAAAATACCAAAATAATTGATTAAAATTTGCGCTGGAATTTTTCAGGAAAGAACCATACATTGATGTTACTGTAGCAAATTCCAGAGAGTTTAGGAATCGATTATCAGCCTTAAATAATCGATTATCTGAGCAAGATAATCGATTATCTGACTGAAATAATCGATTATCTGGGTTACCGTTAGGCTACAACGGATAGTTTTTGATACTAATCGATTAGTTATTTGAAATAATCGATTAGTGGGCAACGGGCAGAAGTATTCTTGCCCTTAAACTCTTGTTTTCTCAAATGGGAGTTTAGCCAAATATTGCCAACGGTTATATGAGGTTTTGAGGTTATAAATACACCCTCTTAAACCTCATTTGAACACAACACAATACCCAAAATCATAAGATAAATTGCTTCAAGTATTCTTACTTCTTTGAGCTATATTTTGAGCTATTTCTTGAAAGCATTGTTGTGTTCTTGAGCTGTAATTTTACTCACTTCATCTACTCTTGAGAGAGTTGTAATTCGAGTGAAAAATAGTGTTGTCATACACTTGTGAGGAAGAGTGTCTTCCTTTTTTTTCACGGAGCTTGTAAGGATTCAAGTGTTCGTGAGTGTAACGGTTGGTTAGGCACCCGCAAGTCTAACATTGCAAAGCTTGTGTGATCAAGTCTTTGTGGAACGGTTGGTTAGGCACCCGCAAGTCTAACATTTGCAAAGCTTGTGTGATCAAGTCTTTGTGGTTGTAACGGTTTGTTAAGCACCCGTAAGCTTGACAGTGATAGTGAAAATCTCAAGTGTGATCTTGAGGAGTGGACTAGCTACACGTTGTAGTGAACCACTATACATCTTGGCGTACGCTCTCTCTTTACATTTCTGCAATATATATATTCTTGCTATCTTATTTTCGCACTTATATTTAAATTGTATATCTTGATTGCGAAAATTAGACAAAGTTCCGCAAAACGCTATTCACCCCCCCTCTAGCGTTGTTCATTTATTCTAACACCCCTCTCCTGTGAAAGAAAGAGGTTGATGCACCCAGCTACCCGAAGTAGAGCTTTCTTTGTCCCACCTTTCCCTACTGACTTTTCTTTTTATAAATATCTTTTGCTTCTTGTTCTAAAAAAATCACTGTAATAGTTGGCTTAATAGCAATAATTATTTGTATTTAAGGAATAATCTAGCCACAAATTTATTGCTTTGGTAAAATTTTGTAGCTAATCATTAGCTTTTGCCACAAGTTGAAACTCGCTGCGGTAATAATAACCTTTTAGGCTTGTGAAATTATTCGAAACAAAATCTTGTAGCTAAATAAGTATTTATGCTTCAAATTATAAAGAAAATAAAAATAGCTAGCTTAAAAATTGAAAATGGTTGCCATGACTAAAATGATGAATATTTTTGCTCGATTATGAAAATCATTACAAGAGTTGTCTGATACTATTAGGTAATAAAATTCTAATATGCCTTTTTAGAATTCTCACTTTTGTAACATACTTTGCTTCAGATATATGAAAGATTTTCTTTTATCTCCCTTTCTTCTTCGGTCTATTTTGACTCTCTAATAATTCAACTTGTAGAATTTTCTGCCCTTCAGGCTTAGTTAAGACTTAGCTTATTTCTTAGCAGATTTTCCCTTTCCATGGCCGATTGGGTAAGGCCTAAGCTTTGAAAGGGGTCCGAGGTTTGCCTTAATAGGTCTTATTCTTTTTCGAATTTCATTAACTCGACGTGGCCTTGGCCTATTAAGAAATCTGAGTTCTGCCTTAGCAGATTTCAATTCTCCTCGAGTCTAACTTGATTCGGCCTTAGCCTTTTATAAATTGGGGTTTGCCTTAGTAGGTCTTACTTTCCTTCGAGTTTTATTAACTCGATACGGCCTTGGTCTTTTAAGAAATTGGGGTTTTCTTAACAGGTCTTACTCCCCTTTGATTTTTCGCGTGAAGTTTTGAGCAACGTTAGTTTTCGATCATGTAATAAGAATTGAAGTGGCCTTTGGGCTCGGAGACAAGATATCGGTGCCAAAAAGCTGTTATTAACATTCAAGTGCTTGTACAATTGGCTTAGGGGGTAGATCAATCTACTCGAGCACGATACTTTCGACCGTTTGACCCTTACATTGATTCCTAACGATCTATGAGAAGTTCCCCCGAATTGAAGTGGCCAAGCAATGAATCGAAGTAGATAAGCAATCTTCTGATATTCATGGTCGATCGAAGTTGTGCACCAAATATTATTGTCTTCGATAAGCAACGGATCTAAGTTAGCATGATTCCTGGTTGCCTCATTAAAAACCTTGCCGTAAAACCCAATTAGGGACAAAACCGGTCGAAGGGAAAAAGAGTGCAACGCGTGCTTTCAGTCCTAATGTCCTGTGCTTCCTGGCTCAAGATTACCTCGTTCAATACCTACAGACATTAGTAATATAAAGCAAACAAGTGAAAAAAATGAAATTTCATAGCTCAACAATAGTATCGATTCAGGTGGCTTATGTTCCAATTGTTTGGCAGCTGTTTGCCCTCCATGGTTCCAAGCTTGTAAGATCCCTTTCATGTGACCTTCAAGATAGTGTAGGGGCCTTCCCAGTTCAGTCCTAACTACCCTTCGTTCAGATTTAGAGTATTGGGTGTGATTCTTATGAGCAACAGGTCTCCAATGTTGAAGTGTCGAAGATGGGTTCTCCGGTTGTAGTACCTTTCGATCTTTTATTTTTGGGCCGCCATTCGAACAAGGGCTGCTTCCCTTATTTCATTCAATAATTGTAGATTGATGTCCATAGCTTCTCGATTCGATTCTTCGATTGCGTATCAGAACCTGATACTCGGTTCGCCTACTTCGACAGGTATTAACGCTTCAGCACCGTATACTAGAGAGAAAGGAGTGGCCTCGGTGCTGGTTTTCTCGGTTGTGCGATATGCCCATAGAACTTTGGGCAATATTTCTCTCCATTTTTCCTTTGTGTCGGCTAACCTTTTCTTCAAGTTTCGAATTATGGTTTTGTTGGTCGACTCAGCTTGTCCGTTGCCGCTAGGGTGATAGGGCGTTGACAAGATCCTCTTGATCTTGTTGTCTTCGAAGAACTTCATCACTTTGCTGCCTATGAATTGCTTGCCATTATCGCACACGATCTCTGATGGCATCCCAAATCGACATATGATGTGGTCCCAGGTGAAGTCGATCACTTCCTTTTCTCTAACTTTTTCGTATGCCTGCGCTTCAACCCATTTGGAAGTAGTCGGTCATAAAAAGAATAAATTGAGCTTTACCTGGCGAACAAGGGAGAGGCCGACGATGTCCATCCCCCATTTCATGAATGGCCATGGCGATAGGACCGAATGCAGTGTCTCCCCGGGCTACTAGATCATCGGTGCGTGCCTTTGGCACTCGTTGCACTTACGAACGAACTCCTTTATATCTTTCTCCATATCAATCCAATAGTAGCCAGCTCGAATTTTTTTTCGAACAAAGGATTCGGAGCCGGAGTGATTCCCGCACCTGCCCTCGTGTATTTCTCTTAAAATATACTCGGTGTCGCTTGGTTCCAGACATATTGCGAAGGGGCCTCCGAATGTCCTTCTGAATAGGGTCCCATCATCGGATAAAAAGAATCGGGCTGCCTTTGTGCGTAATGCTCTCGATTCTTTGTGGTCCGAAGGGAGTTTACCTTAACTGAGATACTCTATATACTTGTTCCTCCAATCCCAGGTCAAGCTTGTCGAATTAATGTCGACATGGCCTTTCTCCACCACCGACCTCAAAAGTTCTACGACCTTTTCGGACTCGATCTCCTCATCTTCGACCGGTGATCCCAGGTTGGCGAGGGCGTTGGCCTCACTGTTTTGTTCTCGAGGTATGTGTTGTAAAGTCCATTCTTTAAACCTGTGCAACGTGACGTGAAGCTTGTCCAAACACAGGCATTCGTCCTTCTCTGACTTCTAAAGTCCTATTTACTTGGTTAACCACGAGGAGGGAGTCGCATTTGGCTTCGATTATCTCTACTCCCAGGCTTTTGGCCAGTTCTAAACCTACAATCATAGCTTCATACTCTGCTTCGTTGTTAATTGATTTTACTGTCTTAATAGACTGTCGAATTGTATCCCTAGTTGGGGGCCTTAGTATGATACCAAGCCCCGATTCTTTCGAGTTCGAGGCACCGTCTGTGAACAGGGTCCATACTCCCGAAGGAGTACCCGATTCGGTCATTAATTCTTTCTCGACCTCGGGTATTAGTGACGGTGCAAAATCAACGACGAAATCCGCCAATACTTCAAATTTGATCGAGGTTGGGGGCCGATATTTGATATCGTACCCTCTTATTTCAATGGACCACTTGGCCAATCGGCAGGATAACTCGGGCTTATGCATTATATTTCTCAGGGGATAAGTCGTTACTACACATATGGGATGGCATTGGAAGTAGGGTTTTAGCTTCCTAGAGGCACTCAATAAAGCGAGTGCTAATTTTTCTAAATGCGGGTATCTAGTTTCGGCCTCACCTAAGGTTCTAATGATGTAATAAATAGAAAATTGTGTACCTTGTTCTTCTCGAACTAGGACCCCACTCACCGCTACTTTCGAGACGGCAAGCTCACCTGTTTTTGCTCTATGCAACAAAGGTGGGCTAGAGAGATACCTCTTGAGTTCTTCTAATGCGCGCTGACATTCTGGACTCCACGAGAAATCGTTCTTCTTTTTCAGCAAGTTGAAAAATCGGTGACTCCTGTCAGAAGATCTCAAAATGAATCGGCCTAGAGCGGCTATTCGAGCTGTCAGCTTTTGTACGGCTTTTACACCTACAATTGTAATGTCTTCGATGGCTTTGATCTTTTCTGGGGTAATTTTTATTCCTTGATTCGAGACCATGAAACCGAGGAATTTTCCCGAGCCCACTCCGAATGCGCACTTCTCCGGGTTTAACTTCATGTTGTACCATTTCAGCACATCGAACGTTTCCTGCAAATGGCTCAAATGGTCCTCTGCTCGTAGGGACTTAACTAACATATCATCAATGTAAACTTCTATTATTTTTCCTAGTTGTTCTTCAAACATTTTGTTTACTAGGCGTTGATAAGTAGCTCCCGCATTCTTTAAACTGAATGGCATCACGTTATAACAGTATGTACCATACTTAGTGATGAAGGATGTCTTTTCTTGATCATCCTTGTCCATTCGTATCTGGTTATAGCTAGAGTAGGCATCGAGAAAGCTAAGGGTCTCGCGGCCGGCGGTGGCATCGATCATGCGATCGATGTTAGGTAAGGGAAAAGAATCTTTAGGGCACGCCTTGTTTAAATCTTTATAATCTATGCACATTCTTAACTTATTTCCCTTTTTAGGAATTACAACTACATTTGCTAACCATTTTGGGTATTTAACTTCCCAAATGGACCCTATATTTAAAATCTTGGTAACCTCATCCTTGATGAATGCTTGTTTGACTTTGGATTGAGGCCTCCTCTTTTGCTTGACCGGTCGAAATTTAGGATCGATGCTCAGTTTGTGAGTCGTTATCTTCGGTGGTATCCCTGTTATGTTATGATGGGACCAAGCGAAAGAGTCTTCGTTAGCTGAAAGAAAATGAATAAGTTTGGTCCTGAGCTTGGAGCTTAGGCCCGAGCCTAGGTATACCTTTCGATCCGGCGCATCTCCTCGGAGTGAAATTTGCTCGAGTTCCTCGACCGTTGATTTAGTTGCATCGGATTCGTCGGGGCGACGAATGACCAGGGAATCCCATAGTCTTCATCTTCGAAAAGCTCCTGTTCACCTTCGTTCATTGAAGGCGATGCCTGTGATTGCTATTTGGTTCTTTGGTAAGGAGCTATTGGTTTTGGTACTGCTTCTTCTACTGCGAACATCTCTTTCGCCGCATGCTGTTCTCCATAAACAGTTATGATCCCATCAGTCGATGGGAATTTCAACATTTGGTGCAGTGTTGAGGGTACCGCTCTGATATCATGAATCCACGATCTTCCGAGCAAGGCGTTGTACCTCATATCTCCTTTGATTACTCCGAATTTCATTTCCTGAACGATACCGGCAGTGTTCACCGGCAATGTTATTTCCCCTTTGGTTGTCTCGCAAGCTATGTTGAAACCATTGAGAATCCAAACTTCAGGGATAATTCGGTCTGTCAACCCGAGCTGTTCGATAACCCATGACCGGATTATGTTGGCCGAACTACTGGGATCGACTAATACACACTTCACCTTAGTTTTGTGTATAAGCACCGATCTTACTAAGGCATCGCTATGGGGTTGTATGATTCCTTCCGCATCCTCCTTGTTGAAGTGCAAAGTTCCCTCCATCGCATAATCCCGAGTGCGCTTTTCTCGGGTAATGGATATTTTAGTGCGTTTCAATATCGGACCTTGGGGTGTATCTACCCCACCGATTATCATGTTGATCGTATGCTGAGGCTCCTCCTGGTTTACTGGTTTATTCCTGTTCCCGTAATGGTTTTTGGCTTGATTGCTCAAATATTCTCGAAGGTGCCCATTTTCGAGCAACCGTGCCACCTCTTCCCTCAACTGTCGACAGTCCTCTGTCCTGTGCCCATGTGTACCATGATATTTACATATCAAACTGGGATCTCTCTTAGCTGGGTTCGATTGCAGTGGTCGAGGCCACTTAGTATCCTTAATGCGACCGATAGCCGATACGAGAGTAGCCGAGTCGACATTGAAGTTATACTCGGACAGTCGTGGTGCTTCTCGATGGCCAGCGGTTCTCCCGAAGTTGTTTCTCGCAAATGGTCCTCGGTTACTCCAATTAAGATCGTTCCTCCTTTCTCGTCTCGGGGAAACCTGCCTTACTGGAATAGCCTTTCGGTCTACAAGATATGGTCGATGCCTGTCTCTGCTCGATCTTGGCTCTCGATAAATATCCCTTTGAACCCTATCATGAGTTCTTATGGAGTAAGTTGATCCCGAGGGGGCTCCGAGTTGGTCATCCTCGACCCTAATCTTCGATTGATATCGGTTATGAATATCCGCCCATGTGGCAGCCAGATATTCAATCAAACTCTGCTTAAGCTGTTGTGAAGCCGTTGAACTTCGACCGTTGAGTCCTTGGGTGAAGGCCTGTACAGCCCAATCATCAGTGACCGGTGGTAGGTCCATCTGTTCCATCTGAAAGGGAGATACAAATTCCCTGAGCATCTCGTTATCCCTTTTGCCTAACTTTAAATAAGTCCGATTTCCGTGTCTCGACTTTGATGGCACCCGCATGAGCTGTCACGAAGGTGTCCGCAAGCATGGCAAAAGAATCGATGAAATTCGGGGGCAAATTGTGATACCAAGTCATTGCCCCCTTTGACAAGGTGTCTCAGAATTTCTTCAAGAGAACGGACTCAATCTCATCGTCTTCGAGATCATTTCCATTTTTGGCGCATGTGTATGCTGTTACATGCTCATTTGGGTCAAATGTCCCATTATATTTGAGAATTTTCGGCATGCGAAACTTCTTCGGTATAGGTTTTGGGGCAGCGCTTGATGGAAAAGGTTTCTGTACGAATTTCTTTGAGTCTAAACCTTTTAATACCGGGGGTGCTCCTAGAATTTGGTCCACCCTCGAATTATATGTTTCTACCTTTTTGTCACTAGCCTCGATCTTCTTCTCGCTAGACTCGACTCGTCTGCGTAATTCCTCGAGAATTTTCATGATCCTGGCGTTTGCCCTCGATCCGCCTTCGCTTGGTTCCACTGTGATAGGTTCATTTTCGAGGACAATTTCCTGAGGAGGGCCGATCTCTACCCCATTCGAAACTTGGCTCCGATTTTGCAGCTGAGCGATGGTCGCTTGCTGGGCTTGCAACATGTTGAATATCATCCCGAGGCTAATCCCGTCCTCCTTGTCGTTCTGATTTGCCGAGCGGTATTCTCTTCGAACACTGTTCGATGGGCCAGAAGTCCGATCCACATCGACCACCATTTGGGAGTTAGCGTCGACTAGAACTTCATTACCGGGCGCCAAATTATTGTTTTCGCCCTGGTGGTCAAACTCGCCATCGACGTATTGAGGTACAGATTGAGAATGTGACATGATTGTATTGTAACCTAAAAAAAAAAAAGTATTCTGCAAAGAACAAGTGTAAAATAGTCTGTGTGACAGAAAATTGTATCAAACGATCACTATTATCCTTAGCCCCACGGTGGGCGCCAAACTGTTTACCCTTGATTACGAGTAACAATTAAATTTATATGTGGTTTTCAGGATATGTGACCTGATTTAATACAGTTAAAGAATAAATGGAAATAGAGACTAAATTTAGTGAACAAGGAAAAGGGCAAACCACCAATATTGAGTTGCCTTTCTCCGTTAGAATCCTTTGGAAATAAAATATGAAGCAGATAAGTGAATAGAATAGACAATAGCCTTTGTATATTGATCGTAGATTGTGCGTGCATTTATAATAGGGCTGCCTGTTTATATCGGAAGGGAAAAGAATTCTATACAAGGTAAAAATCTTATTTACAAGGTAAGATATCCCTAGAATTAATGGATTCAACGTCTTTACTGATTTGAGCCGCGATTCCCGCCGAGATGTTTATATATCACGAGATTTCCAGTCCTTCAGTTATGCAAATCTGATAATTTTACCATAGGATGTTTTACCCTGATCGGCCTCGACGATCTCGTCTCGAACGCCTTGGCTTCGAGCTTCGTTCCGATGACATCCGATGACATCCGATCTCGAACTTCTCTTCTCGATATCCCGATCTCGGACTTCTTTTCTCGATATCCCGGTCTCGGCCTATCGAATGCCGACTTCAATCGACGCTGGTCGTCAAATCCCAAAACTGGTGCTCCCTGTGCAAGCGATCGGATTCGACCCCATACAGATATAAAAATAGTAATTGTATATGATTAACGAAGAGAATAGTATTTGTTTATGTAATTAAAGAATTATTTAAAATGCAAAATTAATCTTCATTCTCAAACAATAGATCATTTGTTTACCTGCTTATAGCTGCTTATAGCAGCAAAATTTATGAATTGACTTTTTAGACTGATCAAACTCATATTTTTATTTTATTTTGATAATGACCAAAGGCTTCAATTATATATAAGAAACATATTTAACACTACAAGAAAATAACAATAATCTTAATGAAAAATGATATTTCGTAGCTACGTAATCACATATTTACCATGAATTTATGGTTGCATCACTAATTAAAAAATTATATTAAATAATAAGATATGCAGTCTAAAATAAAATTTATTGCTAATTTTTGCCCTAATATATGATGACAAATTTATAGATGGGATCTCTATCGATAATTGTAAATGCATCTTTATATGTTTTGATAATTCAAATATAAGTTTCTCACAAGATCATGTTATTTCATTGTTTCAGTCTAGTGAGAGTGCTTCATATATTCTTGGATGCATGAAGATCAAGGGGTGCGATGAATCATCAAGCAAATACTTATGTTCATTTATGTGAAATGTTGTACATTATTTCTGATATTTGTTACAATCAAGCCTCACATTGGCTAATATTTTGCTTCAAAAGACTTATGTACTGCAAATGCTATTAATTGATTAGTACAAATGTGTATTTTGAAATTTATTTTGTGAAACTTATTTTAATTGTCAATTTGTGCAGAATAAGTTATTTCTCAAGCGTCATATATGTTATTAGTTTTAATATAATATGCACGGAAACAAAATAATTGGAAAATTTTAAAAATGAGAAAATCAAATATTAAGAAACAGAGGATTTGTGAGAGAAACATTTGTCGCAATAATAATTATTTTTTTGTCAAAAAATTAAAATATAGTAAAAATAATATAACCACGACTTTTTTGTATGATTTGGAGCCATGGGACCTTTAGTGTGTAGCTAACAAAAATATCTTTGCCACGGACTAATATATGAAAGCAGTTACATGTCTAAATTTCTGTGGCGAATAAATTTATATCTTTTGCCACACTATAACACTTTGTGGCTACCATATAAAGTTAGCTATAGATTTGTTTGTCATGGCAAGAGTATAAAATTATTTGATATAAATATATTAGTCGCTGCAAAAGTATAAAATCACTGGCTATAAATATAGCTAAAACACAAAAATTTCGTAGCAATAAGTATAAATTTATAGCCACGGACCATGTAAAGTTTATAGCTAACTTTTAGTTACGCTACATTTTGCTACGAATGCTACGGAAATAATTATTGTGGCTAA
Source organism: Nicotiana obtusifolia (assembly GCA_002018475.1). Taxonomy (NCBI): domain Eukaryota; kingdom Viridiplantae; phylum Streptophyta; class Magnoliopsida; order Solanales; family Solanaceae; genus Nicotiana; species Nicotiana obtusifolia. The sequence continues at coordinate 54,447 of MCJB01048299.1, read as the reverse complement.
AGTGTTTAGCCACATAAATTTTCATAATTAGCTAGGTTCTATTTTATGGCAATAAATGCATTATGTTGTAGTAATAGCCTGCACTATCTCTTTCCTTGTTGAGCCAAAGGTATTTCAATTGATATTGCTATTTCATGAAAATATCTTCACTGTTGAGTTGTTGAAGTTGTAGTTGTTGAAAGTTATTAACACGGTTGTGGTTGAAATTGTTGAATTACTAGAAAATCATACCTTAAGTTGTTTCTCACCCCGGGCCCACGCCTCGGAACCCGAAAAAAATTAACAAAAAAACGGAACACTCATACACTATTGAGTCCAACCATACAAGAGTACTCTAATCCGACCTCAAATCGTCTTTCAAATCCCCAAATTTTTGCCTAAGAAGTCTTTCTAAAATTTTCCCAAATTTTCAACTAAAACACTATTTAATGATGGAAACAACAATAGATTTGCGGGAATTAATCAAAACGAGTCAAGATCCTTACCCAAAATGTTTCCTCTGAAATCCTTCAAAATTTCGCCTCAATCCGAGCTCTATATCTCAAAACACGAAGAAATAGGCAAACCCTCGATTTTAAATCTTCTGCCAAACAATTTTCATTTTTACGGACAGGCATTCCGCTTGTGCGGTACCACACCTGCGTTGAAACCTCCGCATCGTGAAGGCTTCTACGCCCACTCGTCTGCTTCTGCGGAAACCCTGACCACCTAAACTTCTATCATTATCTGCTTCAGCGATCTCCTCGTTGCGCATGGACCACTGGCCAACCTCTTCAGGTTCGCTTCTGCGCTGGCCCTCTCGCTTCCGCGACCTCGCACCTGCGATCAAACTTGAGCAGGTGCGGTCGCACCAGAACCTATGCACTTCAGCCACTCTTTATGTTTCAAACTCGATCCGTTAGCCATACGAAACCACGCCGAGGCCCCCAGGGCCTTAACCAAGATCTCTAACAACTCCTAAAACATCATACAACTTAGTCGAGCCTTCAAATCACATCAAATAACGGTAAAAACACGAATTGCGCATCGATTCAAGCCTAAATAACCATAGAACTTTTAACTTCTACATTCAATGCCGAAACCTATCAAATTACGTCTGATTGACCTCAAATTTTGCATATAAGTCACAATTGACATTACAGATTTACTCCAACTTTTGGAATCGGGATCCGACCCTGATATCAAAAAGTTCACTCCCGGTCAAACTTCCCAAAAATCATCAAACTTTTTCAACTTTTGCCAATTAACACTAAAATGACCTACGGATCTCCCAATCAATATTCAGACATGCTCCTAAGACCCTGATGCAATATTAAACGCGGAAACAAGAAAACAAAAGATAGGAGCAAAACGCTCTATGAATTATCAAGACAACAAGTAGGAACTAGTCTACTTACCTTCTTGATGAAATCAAGGAGTACCTACGCTCTACGAACGACCCTCAAGATAACGATGATCTTGTAAATTGTTCGATCAAACAAAGGAACAAGTTCAATTTTGAATCACACCAAAATTGGACAAGTTAATTCACACGATTTTGGGAGCAATGTGCTGCCGTTTTTTGATTGAAAATAATGTCAAAAAGGTTTCAAAATAATGAAGTGTTTAGGCTTATATAGAATGAGCCTTTACCTAAATCAACTAGGAAAAGAATAACTAGTTAACCCAAATCAACTAGGAAACAACTAATTAACAAAAAAGCCACAATTAGGCTAATTTAAAGAATAGTCACGCAGGACCAAACAAATAAGAATTAATGTCTTCTACAGCAACACAATAATACAACATAAACACAAATGTACATCTTCAACACAAGATTCGTCCGTAGCAAGATTTATGGACGCTTGGATCTTCTCCGAGGCTAACCAACGCCTTTTTTGTCTTGTTCATAGATGGCATTGATAACACTTGATCAAATTTATTTGCATCATTCTCCCCCTCTTGAGAGAATTTCGTCCTCGAAATTAAAGCACCGTCATGTCCGAAAGCAATGCTACTAGACAAGTCCATAAACATAAGAATTGTTATTGATATTCTGCCACATTTAAAATTGATCATCTCCTTGCGGAGCAAAGATGGCAGCATGTTCCGGGAAAATATCAACAACACTATGCAAAGAATTAACCTTAGAATTAACTTCATCATCACATTCACCCCAATCAACTCCCTTATCTTCCGCAAGCTCCTCATCACTCCCTTTCTCACAAACAATATCATTATGATCAGGTCTTAAGGTAGAACCATCAATAAGTCCTTCCCTGGCATTTCCCTGAATACCCAAGGTTCTATAAACATTCTCCAGTCGGATACGAAGTGCCCTTACTTCAACCTAAACCTCGGCTAAAGCAATGTTGGTTACAACCTTTTCTCCTTCCGTAGCCATGTATAATTAATGAATTTATGTGACTCGATAAACGGATGGATTTTTAAGTGAGCACGGGAATTCAAGAATTTAACTACATAAGTGGAATTTCTGAAATTTAGCACGAGTCCTACAAGCTCAAAGATTAGTAACTAATTAAGTAGGAAATTACTTAATAATTACTAATTAGAATATATGGAAAAAAGAAAGAATTTTCGGAATCATGAAAGGAAGAAAAATTTAGTACGTTTCCAACTTAAAATTGGAGACTTCAATTTCCTTCTTCCTTTTCTCTAAGAATTCGGACTTCCCCTTTCCTTTTTTAACACAAATTAGCCCCTCCTCTCCTTGTCCAAATAGACTTTCAACTCCTTGAAACTTATCCCTTTTGGATTGGGAGTTGTTTCCTTCTTGGACTAGAATTACGGTTTCCTATTCTCCTCCTTTCTCCTCCCAAATTCAGCCTCCCTAACAATTCTTAGGCCTCTCTTACACGTTTTTTCAAGACTCTCTTCAAGAACAAAAAAATTAGTGTTCAAGAACTTCAAGAATTCAATGCCATCTTGTTAAGAACAGATGAATGTTCAAGATCCCCTTCAAGAACAACACAAATTGCTTCAAGAACTATAATTTATTTCCAAGAATTTCAAGATTCTTAGGATTCACGTGTACTACTTTCAAGAACACAAATTTTTTGGTTTTTTCTTTCTTCTTCTTAGTTTTTCACGTTTTTTTTCTTTTTTTTTTTTTTGAAAAAACGAAATTTAAGAATTAGAACCTAAACTAAGGCACGAATAGCAGGATTGGGATTGTAGAAACAAACCCGTTCCAAGCTCTGATACCAATTGATGCAATATTAAACGCGGAAACAAGGAAACAAAAGATAGGAGCAAGACGCTCTATGAATTATCAAGACAACAAGTAGGAACTAGTCTACTTACCTTTTTGATGAAATCAAGGAGTACCTACGCTATACGAACGACCCTCAAGATAACGATGATCTTGCAAATTGTTCGATCAAACAAAGGAACAAGTTAAATTTTGAATCACACCAAAATTGGACAAGTTAATTCACACGATTTTGGGAGCAATGTGCTACCGTTTTTTGATTGAAAATAATGTCAAAAAGGTGTCAAAATAATGAAGTGTTTCGGCTTATATAGAATGAGTCTTTACCTAAATCCACTAGGAAAAGAATAACTAGTTAACCTAAATCAACTAGGAAACAACTAATTAACAAAAATGCCACAATTTGGCTAATTTGAAGAACAGTCATGCAGGACCAAACAAATAAGAATTAATGTCTTCTACAGCAACACAATAATACAACATAAACACAAATGTACATCTTCAACACAAGATTCGTCCCTATCAAGATTTATGGACGCTTGGATCTTCTCCAAGGCTAACCAACGCCTTTTCTTGTCTTGTTGATAGATGGCATTGATAACACTTGATCAAATTTATTTGCATCATTCTCCCCTCTTGAGAGAATTTCGTCCTCGAAATTAAAGCACCGTCATGTCCGAAAGCAATGCTACTAGACAAGTCCATAAACATAAGAGTTGTTATTGATATTCTGCCACATTTGAAATTTATCATCTCCTTGCGGACCAAAGATGGCAGCATGTTCCGGGAAAACGTCAACAACACTATGCAAAGAATGAACCTTAGAATAAACTTCATTGTCACATTCACCCAAATCAACTCCCTTATCTTCCGCAAGCTCCTCATCACTCCCTTTCTCACAAACGGTATCATTATGATCAGGTCTTAAGGTAGAACCATCAGTTAGTCCTTTCTTGGCATTCCCCTGAATACCCAAGCTTCTTTCAACATTCTCCAGTCGGATACAAAGTGCCCTTACTTTAGCCTAAACCTCGGCTAAAGTAATGTTGGTTACAACCTTGTCTCCTTCCGTAGCCATGTATAATTAATGAATTTATGTGACTCGATAAACGGACGGATTTTTAAGTGAGCACGGGAATTCAAGAATTTAACTACATAAGTGGAATTTCTGAAATTTAGCACAAGTCCTACAAGCTCAAAGATTAGTAACTAATTAAGTAGGAAATTACTTAATAATTACTAATTAGAATATATGGAATAAAGAAAGAATTTTCGGAATTATGAAAGGAAGAAAAATTTAGTACGTTTCCAACTTAAAATTGGAGACTTCAATTTCCTTCTTCCTTTTCTCTAAGAATTCGGACTTCCCCTTTCCTTTTCCAACACAAATTAGCCCCTCCTCTCCTTGTCCAAATAGACTTTCAACTCCTTGAAACTTATCCCTTTTGGATTGGGAGTTGTTTCCTTCTTGGACTAGAATTAGGGTTTCCTATTCTCCTCCTTTCTCCTCCCAAACTCAGCCTCCCTAACAATTCTTAGGCCTCTCTTACACGTTTTTTCAAGACTCTCTTCAAGAACAAAAAATTAGTGTTCAAGAACTTCAAGAATTCAATGCCATCTTGTTAAGAACAGATGAATGTTCAAGATCCCCTTCAAGAACAACACGAATTGCTTCAAGAACTATAATTTATTTCCAAGAATTTCAAGATTCTTAGGTTTCACGTGTACTAATTTCAAGAACACAAATTTTTTGGTTTTTTCTTTCTTCTTCTTAGTTTTCTCACGTTTTTTTTCTGTTCTTTTTTTTTTTTGAAAAAACGAAATTTAAGAATTAGAACCTAAAACTAAGGCACGAAGAACAGGATTGGGATTGTAGAAACAAACCCGTTCCAAGCTCTGATACCAACTGATGCAATATTAAACGCGGAAACAAGAAAACAAAAGATAGGAGCAAGACGCTCTATGAATTATCAAGATAACAAGTAGGAACTAGTCTACTTACCTTCTTGATGAAATCAAGGAGTACCTATGCTATACGAACGACCCTCAAGATAACGATGATCTTGCAAATTGTTCGATCAAACAAAGGAACAAGTTAAATTTTGAACTACACCAAAATTGGACAAGTTAATTTACACGATTTTGGGAGCAATCTGCTGCCCTTTTTTGATTGAAAATAATGTCAAAAAGATGTCAAATTAATGAAGTGTTTAGGCTTATATAGAATGAGCCTTTACCTTAATCAACTAGGAAAAGAATAACTAGTTAACCTAAATCAAGTAGGAAACAACTAATTAAAAAAGAGGCCACAATTTGGCTAATTTAAAGAATAGTCTCGCAGGACCAAACAAATAAGAATTAATTTCTTTTACAGCAACACAATAATACAACATAAAAACAAGTGTACAACTTCAACAAAAGATTCGTCCATAGCAAGATTTATGTGACAATCCGGCAAGTCGTCTCATGAGTTACCACTCCGTTTCTCCTATTTCAACCTCATTATGATTCGTTATCCGTGTTTCATGTGATCGAGTTGAGTAGTTTGCGTTCGGAGTGGATTTGGTAAGAAATGAGACACTAAGTCTCCTTTAAGAAGGTATAAGTTGGAAAAGTCAATCGGATATTGACTTATGAGTTAGAAGGCTCGGATGTGAATTCCGATGATTCGGTTAGTTTCGGGAGAGGATTTATGACTTAGGAGAGTGATCGGAGTTAGTTTTGGAGGTTCCGTATAGAATTAGGCTTGAATTGGTGAAGTTAGAATTTTGGCGATTTCCGGTTGATAGGCGAGATTTTGATCCGAGGGTCGGAATGAAATTCCGAAAGTTGCTGTAGCTTCGATATGTGATATATGACTTGTGTGCAAAATTTCAGGTCATTCGGACGTGGTTTGGTCGGGTTTAGATCAAAAGAGCGATTTAGAAGATTTTGAGATCCTTAAGCTTGAATCCGATGCGAATTTGATGTTATGATGTTGAATTGAACGTTCCGAAGGTTGGAAAAAGTTTGAATAATGTTATGGAACATGTTGGCGTGTTTGGTTAAATTCCCGAGGGTCTCGAATGGATTTTGGACGGTTGATGGAGTTTAACTTTGGCGTTTCAAGAAGGTGCCGATATCGTACCTGCAAGAATAAGTGGTATAATATTATGAAAATGAGCTCCAAATTCCATTTTGATTGAAGCATTAGATCCGTATCGAAATTTCGGAGTCATAGCAAAAAGAATCGTCCAATTCGGACATTGTATGATAAAGTTATGCCCATTTTTGTGCCGAGGAAAAAAATCTGCAGAAGCGTCAGAAATGCGAACCGCATTTTTGGACCTGGAAGTCACAGAGTGAGGCAGAAACTTGGGCGAGAAATGCGACCAAAAATGCGAACTGCAAAGGTGAAATGCGGTCCGCATTTTTGGCATTGGGGATCGCATTTTCGACCTGAAAGGGGTGTTTTAACTTGATTTTTGACACTTTTTAAGTAAAACCCAATGCCCATCTTGTTCTATAAGACCCGTTTTCGTTACCCACAAAGAGGAACATTTCCAAACACCATAGAATCACCATAAATCAACCTCAAAACTATAATCAAAGGAGATTTTCATGGACAAATTCTTAAAGGAAGAGTTTGTGTCATCTTAAACATACTTGGGGCCATAGAACTCGGATTGAAGCGAATCTTGAAGCAAATATTGGGAGATTTTCAAGAGGAATCTCGGGGTAAGTGTTCCTAACTAAAATTTGGAGGAATTACCTCAGTTTATCACTATTTTTAGCAATTAATTGGTAATTTAAGTTGGGAAAATTGTGGGAAACCCTAAAGCTTAGACTTGAGGGTTGGAGGTCGATCCGGTGTTGGAATTCGACAAATTTTATATGGTTGAACTCATATCGGAATGGGTTATCATATTTTGTGGGTTTTGTACAATTACGAGAAGTGGGCCCCACTGGCAATTTTGAGTTAAATTTCGGATTTTAATCCAGAAAATTTGTAAATTCATATTGAATTAGTTTCTACTATGTGTATTGAGTGTATTAAATTATTGGTGACTAGATTCGAAGCCTTCGGACACAAAGTTTCAAGGAAAAGGTTTGTCGGAACCTTGAATTCAGTTGCAAAGCGAGGTAAGTGTTTGCTCTAACCTTAGCTTGAGGGATTAGGACTTGTTTGTTATGTGCTACTTGCTCAATTATTGGGAGACAACGTATATGTGAGGTGACGAGTACCTATGCGTTATTGTTGGGTTAATGCATGCGGGTGGGACCCGTTCATTGTAATTTATTTCCTTCTTTTATCATAATACCCATGTGAAGACTAGTTACTTGCTAAATTGAATGTTCTATCCGTACTTATGGATTATCTGTGGTAATTAAACACTGTTTCTGAGTCAGAGATTGGCACAGTGGAACCATTGTTGACATAAGAATTGATTTTGCTTATTTTATCTCCCTGTTGTTATATGTGCATTGTTTCATGGTAAGGGAGAGTAAAAGCACGAAGGGTGATGCCGTGCCATAATTACTGTTTTATGGTGAGATTGAGAGTAAAAGCACGAAGGGTGATGCCGTGCCATATTTACTATATTATGGTGAGGTTGAGAGTAAAAGCACGAAGGGTGATGCCGTGCCATATTTACTATTTTATGGTGAGGTTGAGAGTAAAAGCACGAAGGGTGATGCCATGCCATATTTACAGTTTTCTTCACTATGTTTGTTCATCTTATTAGTTGAAGGTTTATTGACTGCTCTGGTTATCATTCCCTACTGCAGTTTTTCTTTTTTATTCATTGGTGATTCGTTTTGCTTTAATTATATGTTATCCCCTATGTGTGTTCTCCCCGTCCCCAGTTTAAATTATTTATGTATTTAATACTCCGCTGTAGATGCATATACGGTTATAACTGTATAGGTCTATCTGGAGTCTGGTTCTAACCTCGTCGCTACCTCGCCGGGGTTAGGCCAGGTACTTACCAGCACATGGGGTCGATTGTGTTGATACTACACTCTGCACTCTTTTGCGCAGATCCCAGTGCCGCAGGCTTCGGATAGTAGAAAGCTTCCAGCTTTGTGATTATCAGGCGACCCAAGGTAGTACTGCAGACGTCCGCAGATCTTGGCATCCCCTGTCCATTTCCTTTACCTGTTTCTTCCACGTAGTCCAGAGATAGTATTTTGTTATTTCTTTCAGAACCTTATTTGCAGCACTCATAGACGGTCTGTGAAACTGTGACACTAAGTCTTGGGTAGTTTGTTAAGAAGATTATGTTTGAAATATTCTAAGCATCCCGCTCGTTAAATTGTGTTATTTATTTATTGTTGGTTTTAGTTGAATTGATTTTGAATGAAAACGTGGTAAATAATTCAGTTGATTGGCTTGCCTAGCTTTCACTAGTAGGCGCCATCACGACTCCCGAGGGTGGGAAATCCGGGTTGTGACAGGTTGGTATCAGAGCCCTAGGTTTACATGGGTCTCACAGTTCACAGACAAGCTTAGTAGAGTCTGAGGGATCGGTACGGAGACGTCTGTATTTATCCCCCAGAAGCTACAGAGTTAGGAAAAACTTCACATTTATTCTTGATATCCTTATCGTGCGTTTTGATTCTATTGAGGCTTATGCCTTTATTTCCTTCCTACTCAATCATATGCGACGTGAAGCGCTTGTTATCAATTGGGCGTCGAGGAGTTGTAGTGGTATTACAGACGTGGTGCTAGATGCGTGTTCGGGCAGGCTATTACCGTTGTCTTGTGGAAGGGTGTTCTTATGTCCCAGCGAAGGAAAGGCAGTCGGACTATAGATGTCCATGTTTGGTTGATGAAGTAACAAGACTTGATATTTTCAAGCATGATGGGATTTTCAATGTGATGCGGTGTCGTCATTCTTGTTTGAACGTATTATGGTTCGTCGGATACGGTCTTCTTGGAATTTGCCTTCGGGGCATGGTGCTGTGAAATGGTGCCTGAGGGGTGGTTGCCAGGGACAGCTGTGTGCAACGATTCAAAAATCGATTTAGTATTTTTTTAGTTGGATGGCTCGAGAAAGATGATCTTCAAAGAGGCTTAGAGTCAGTAACATTTTATTGGTTTGGGTGCTACAGAGATGGATTTCGATTTGATGCAACACGTGAGCAGCAAAGTATGAGGAATGACATGGCAGGAAGTGTTTCGTGGTGGTCGAAGTACTAGCAGGCCAAGTATGAGAAGCAGAGGTTGAAAATTTGCTTAAAGGAGATGGTTTAACCGAAATAAGAGTGACAGATTAGTATATGGATTCTGTGGTAGGATATCCGCGTACCTTGAGAAAGTGTAGAACGGCTTTGGGAATCATGATGGAAGGTTATTTGGCTTACGTATTTTATTTGGAGAAATGGTGTCCTATGAAGAAAGATCGAACATGGCAGAAAGGAGTTTGTTTGAAATGAATAGGGGTGTGAAGATCTAATTATCGTTTCAGGTGCAATATGACTTGAGTTCGTAAAGTATTGTTGAACTTTCAGTTGATATCAATAGGGAAGGAGTAGACTTATACATTTGGTGGGCGAGCATGAGCTCAGAAGAATTTGCTGATTACGGGGTAGTTGTACCTAGTGCAGCGACGTTAGAAGGTGTCAGTAAGGAATTCCACAGGTGGGTTATCTCCTGTGAGCAAGTTAGCGGTGGCGTGATGTCGATGAAACTTCCGCGAGGTATACTACTTGCTACCTAGTAAGAGGTCGAATGTGTGACTATGACTTGTAATCCAGGATGTTCAAGAAAAGCTTAACAAAGACTTCGACAAGTCTGTCGTGTTAATGGTGTGAGATCATGGTAATTGAGAAGGAGGAATCATTGTGGGCTCTACATTATGTGACGGTGGCTCAGAGTTAAGTGAGGGAGAGCCCCACCGTTTACAATTAGACGCGTGGTTGTCTGCTTGTGCGGTTTCCGGTTATCGGTACGTTGGCGGTGTATTCATGACTAAGAAAAGGAACTACTAGGGGTAATTCAGCCAAGAACCAGATGGGCGTGTGCTATATTCGGTGTTATCGATGCCTGTTCAGGTTCTTGGGATGACTCGAAACTTATGTTTTTGTGGACGTGATGTATATGGAAAAGAGCGCAGTTGGTTGCTTCTTTGAGAGGTTGTCATGTGCTAGTAGAGCGTTGGAGCTGGTTATTTTCGGGACTAGGTCAGAGTAATTGACTCTCGCTAACGGTCCTAGTGGATTCAAGAATTAAAGTGCAATGCCTAAAGAATTGTGGTCCGAAGTCTGGTTAAGGATCGAGTCTTCATAGTGGATTGCGAATGAAACCTGGAATATTCTATGTTACCATCGGGTATACGGTGCAGTATTGGAGGAAAGGAAGAAATAGTTTCGGATGCGCAGAAGGTCTTGCAAAATGGGTGTACCAGTCTGAGATATATTGAGCAAATAAGGAGGGTATGAGATGGTTCATGAGTATTGAGAAGATGTGGTCTCGCGATTCGGGTCACTCGAGGTGAATGCGAATTGAGTTCACTATGTTGTGAATGGAGCTATTATATTTCTCAGCCAGGTCAAGAGTAAACAGAAAGAAGTTGGGTTGGTTAGTAATGGTTGAATCGGTGTGATGGTGGCAATGATTAGTTCCTTCGGCGTGTGAAGTTTTACATGTGGTATGTGGTTGTACGTGCTGGCCCGATAGCCACCATGACTTGATTGATTTGGGAGATATTGCTTCGAATGGCCTTTTTGTGGGAATGGACTCCAGAAGAGTCATGATGGTTTACACCACAACTTGAGGTTTGTATTCTCTGTGGTTATGGGAATTCAATTTCATGTTGCCATGGTTATTCTGAAATGAGTTGAGTGAAAGGGGTTCTAGCCAATAAAGTATTCATTCTACTAATGGTTCAGGGGTTATGAGAAATTCTTCTAATCTCGCGTAACAGTATCATGTCTGGATTGGGTTGCATGGCGCAACGGTAACATGTGTGGATCGGGTTGCGTGCCGCAACAGTGTTACGTTGAGTACGGTCCCCTATACCTCTTCCCGCGTATTTTGTTTCTTATCCTTTGAGGAGTGTTTGTAACATCTGTTTGACCATTTATTCATTATGCGGGCTGGATAACTCTTTTCCAGAGTCTGTCCCTCGTTATGTGTCATGTTCAAACTATAGCTTGTCGGCGCACTGATGGCGCCATATGGGAGCTGAGTCGGTGTTTGAAGCAGCTTATTGCGTGAGCAGCTTGCACCGAGTGAGATGAGATTATTGGAGCTGAAATCTATGCAATCAGATTTATATAAGGCACATTAAAAGGAAACATCAATATTCAGTTCAGAATGAGGTAATGGCTCTTGACAGGATGAGAGACTCCATGAATTATTGATTCGGTAAGTGGCTACGAGCTCCTACAGGTCTCTTTCGTCATGGCAGTATTGCGAGATTTGGAACATGATTTATATGCGTCATGAGATGTGTTGCGGGCGCCAGATTACTGAAATTTCAGCTATTGTGGTCGGAGGATGTTACTATGGGCAATCGACTTATATGGTGAGTTTGTGACTTTGCACTCCACCATCGTGTTTATCCCTGTTGGGAGATTTTGATGGTCATAGCCGTGTCTATCATTTTGTTTGTACATTACAGAGGGCTATGAGTCCAAAAGTGACTTTCTGTTACTCATTACAGTGGGTTTTGATGTAATTTCGGGATAATTGATTAAAGCCTTATGAATTATATACCCTACCGTATGGGAGTTCATTATGTGTCGTCATTTCGATTAAAGAAAATTACTTTTAAAGGAGAAATGGATAGATTTCGGTTGGCACGATGTGCATATTACTTGTGGTTCAGAGTTGAGGACGAGATCCTCGCATTTTCAATATGATGTGAAAATCTTAAACCGGGCTATAAGCCGCGGTGGAAGTTATATAAGAACGAGATCCTTGTGATGAAAATTATGTGTTTTAAATTCTCCCTGTGTGGAATTAAATTGATACTATAGTACTTATGGGGAGCCATGCCTGTTAGGCTTATTTGATAATTCTTCTATGTATTTCTGTGCACATTTATCCATATTCGTGCTGTAATTATTGAGTTTTAACCTACAAGGTAAGTGCCTAGTTGGCGTTGAAGGTGACTCGTAGATTCGAGTAAATGATTATGAGGTCTTCATGCCTCGTGAATTGCTGGCAGTGTTGTGAAAGGTTGAAACGAGGTTTCGGTTAAAATGAAGTTAACTGATGATGCTGCAATTAAGTATGAACAGCTATTATAACCAGAGACGTGGTTATGGGCATACAATATGATGGGTGTGTAAGCACGAGTTGCTACAGTCGGTTGAGACTAATACGTTGTGTTAAATTAATTGGGCTGTGAGAAATTTGGCTTGAAGTTTAAAAATGTGGATAAAAGAAATAATCTTCAATGGAGTAGGCATTGTCGGATCCATGTTAAATTAATGGTGACGTAGAATCACACGCAAGTGTGTGTAATGATACACATAGAAATTTAATTTCCTCGGAATAGTCCTTAGCACGTTCGAGGACGAACGTTTGTTTAAGTGGGGGAGAATGTGACTACCTGGCAAGTCGTCTCACGAGTTACCGCTCTGTTTCCCCTATTTCACCTCATTATGCTTAGTTATCCGCATTTCATGTGATCGAGTTGAGTAGTTTGCGTTCGGAGTGGATTTGGTAAGAAATGAGACACTAAGTCTCCTTTAAGAAGGTTTAAGTTGGAAAAGTCAACCGGATGTTGACTTATGAGTTCGAAGGCTCGGATGTGAATTCCGATGATTCGGTTAGTTTCGGGAGAGGATTTATGACTTAGGAGAGTGATCGGAATTAGTTTTGGAGGTTCCGTATAGAATTAGGCTTGAATTGGTGAAGTTAGAATTTTGGCGATTTCCGGTTGATAGGCGAGATTTTGATCCGAGGGTCGGAATGGAATTCCGAAAGTTTTTGTAGCTTCGATATGTGATTTATGACTTGTGTGCAAAATTTCAGGTCATTCGGACGTGGTTTGGTCGGGTTTAGATCAAAAGAGCGATTTAGAAGATTTTGAGATCCTTAGGCTTGAATCCGATGCGAATTTGATGTTATGATGTTGAATTGAACGTTCCGAAGGTTGGAACAAGTTTGAATAATGTTATGGAACATGTTGGCGTGTTTGGTTGAAGTCTCGAGGGTCTCGAATGGATTTTGGATGGTTAATGGAGTTTAACTTTGGCGTTTCAAGAAGGTGCCGATATCGTACCTTCAAGAATAAGTGGTATAATATTATGCAAATGAACTCCAAATTCTGTTTTGATTGAAGCATTAGATCCGTATCGAAATTTTGGAGTCATAGCAAAAAGAATCGTCCAATTCGGACATTGTATGAGAAAGTTATGCCCATTTTTGTGTTGAGGAAAAAAATCTGCAGAAGCGTCAGAAATGCGAACCGCATTTTTGGACCTGGAAGTCGCAGAGTGAGGCAGAAACTGGGGCGAGACATGCGACCAAAAATGCGAACTACAAACGTGAAATGCGGTCCGCATTTTTGGCATTGGGGATCGCATTTTCGACCTGAAAGGGGTGTTTTAACCCGATTTTTGACACTTTTTAAGTAAAACCCAATGCCCATTTTGTTCTATAAGACCCGTTTTCGTTACCCATAAAGAGGAACATTTCCAAACACCATAGAATCACCATAAATCAACCTCAAAACTATAATCAAAGGAGATTTTCATGGACAAATTCTTAAAGGAAGAGTTTGTGTCATCTTAAACATACTTGGGGCCATAGAACTCGGATTGAAGCGAATCTTGAAGCAAATATTGGGAGATTTTCAAGAGGAATCTCGGGGTAAGTGTTCCTAACTAAAATTTTGAGAAATAACCTTAGTTTATCACTTTTTTTAGCAATTAATTAGTAATTTAAGTTGGAAAAATTGTGGGAAAACCCTAAAGCTTAGACTTGAGGGTTGGAGGTCGATCCGGTGTTGGAATTTGATAAATTTTATATGGTTGAACTTGTATCGGAATGGGTTATCATATTTTGTGGGTTTTGTACAATTACGAGAAGTGGGCCCCACTGGAAATTTTGAGTTAAATTTCGGATTTTAATCCGAAAAATTTGTAAATTCATATTGAATTAGTTTCTACTATGTGTATTGAGTGTATTAAATTATTGGTGACTAGATTCGAAGCCTTCGGACACAAAGTTTCAAGGCAAAGGTTTGTCGGAACCTTGAATTCAGTTACAAAGCGAGGCAAGTGTTTACTCTAACCTTAGCTTGAGGGATTAGGACTTGTTTGTTATGTGCTACTTGCTCAATTATTGGGAGACAACGTATATGTGAGGTGACGAGTACCTATGCGTTATTGTTGGGTTAAAGCATGCGGGTGGGACCCGTTCATTGTAATTTATTTCCTTCTTTGATCATAATACCCATGTGAAGACTAGTTACTTGCTAAATTGAATGTTCTATCCGTACTTATGGATTATCTGTGGTAATTGAACACTGTTTCAGAGTCAGAGATAGGCACAGTGGAACCATTGTTGACATAAGAATTGATTTTGCTTATTTTATCTCCCTGTTGTTATATGTGCATTGTTGCATGGTAAGGGAGAGTAAAAGCACGAAGGGTGATGCCGTGCCATAATTACTGTTTTATGGTGAGATTGGGGAACCAATCACAATAGGCAGAGTCATATACCAAATCTCCACCGCAATGCAAGCTCTAGTCAATATCAGAAAACCAGGCTTAAACGCTCCACACAAATGGAGCGATCTCCTTCACATGCTTGAAAGGCACACCCCCAAAATAACATACATCAAAGTGAAGTGGGAATTCCCAAAACCGGGATAGATAATGGTTAACACAGATGGAACATCAAAAGGAAAACCAGGAAGAAGTTCCATTGGATTCTGTGTGAGAAATAAGCAGGAGATTTAGTATATGCTTTGGGCACAGAGATTGTAGAAGGAACAAACACGGAAGCTGAAGCGATAGCCATCAGGGAAGCATTGAAATACTGCTTAGCACATGTCTACAGACAAATCTGGTTGCAGACAGACTCCTTGTTATTAAGCAACATCATAAACAGTAAATGGGGACCTCCATGGTTTATAGTTGATCAGATAGAAGAAATCCTCCAAATGAAACAAAACCTCACACTGATCACATCACACACATACAGGGAAGGAAATAAGTTGGCAGACCATATAGCAAATGTAGCTCTAGAGGAAGGGAGCTTTGAATGTCTGCACTTCTCCCACTTGGATACAATAGCAAGGAAAATCCTCAATGATGACAAGTCACAATGCCCTTACTTAAGAATCAACATAGCTAAATAACCTCAAGTATGGGATCAAATGAGAGCAAGGAGGATAAAGAGCACAAAGAACACAGATCTGAACAAGCAATTCACTTTTCCATAAGCAGTTGCATCATATTTCTATTTTTTACTACTGATACTTCTCTTTCTTATTGCAGGAAGATACACCAGTCAGCATATAACTAAAAAGGCTGCAAAAACAGAGAGCTAAATCGAGCAAAACAAACACAGCTACTGGAACACATAATGAAGATAACAGTATCAGCAAAAACCACAAGGAAGAGAACATCAGATACTGGAACAAACAATGCAAAAAACAGGAGCAGCAGCACCTCAATCGGCAGAAGAAATAGCACTAGCATCAGAAAGGAAAAAGGAACTAAAAGACAGCAAAATCATAAAGAATTCATTCGCAGAAAAGCAGAACTTGGATTACAAAAGACTCAGGCAGCATTTCACATCAAGAACACTAGACATTTAACTTGGAACAGGATCACAGAAAAGAAACAGCAAGCACCAAAGAACACCAATGCCACACTTACAATGAAGCATGAAAAATCTCTGTCACACGCAGGAAGACAAGGAAAGGAGATAAGGAAGCTGAACATCATTCCCAAACCAAGAAGCAGCAATTACCAATCGGGACACACAGCAACAATCAGGAGCAGCAATGTGAAGATATCAGATTTGTTCGTCAAAACTCAGCAGTTACATGGGCAAATCTCAGGAAACAGAGCCAACAAAGTTTGCAGCAGTAATAACAGGACACAAAGCAGCCATAACCAGATCACAAGCAGCAGATGCAGCAACACCAATACCTCCACAGACAAGGCAGAATCTCCTCCTCAAACACCCAGCAACACCATTCATCAGACGCAGCAGCATCAAAACAAAAGAACAATGAACCATTCTTTCTTCTTCAACATCACCTTCAGCATCAATACCAAAATGAAAGACAACAACCTTATTCAAGGCACAGGCAAGACAAATAACAACACAAGCACCACAGCAACAAACTGTTCTCATAGGTGTAGGCCATTGGCGCAATTGCATTGTGTGGTATTAGCACCTTCGGTGCTCATTCCAATGCAATTGTATCAATTACCTTCTACCTATAAAAACAGTAACTTTCACAGTACAGTCAGAGATATGAACTACAAACAGCAAAGCAACCTTCGAATGACCAAAACAGGACAATCCCTGAACCAACTTTGTGCAGCAGCAGAGCAACTCTCTTATGTAATCATTGACAGAAGGGACAACTACAAATTACAGACACAGCAGGAGCTCAGCAGAGGCATCACCAGCACATCAAGCAACAAAAACAAACACAACAGCAGAGAAAAGGCACCCATAATACCTGTTCAACACACACAGAATCATACCTCAGCACACCAGCAATGAAGCAAGGAAGAAGCAGACACCAAGATATGCAAGAGAACAACATCAGCAATAATCAGCACCAATATCAGGGCAAACATAAAAAAATCCATCAATCAATCCAGCAGCAAACAAACACTGAAGTACTACATCAATTCCGAGAAAGCACCAACATTTCAACAACACACAATGACCTAAGCAAGAACCAGCACATCACCAAGTTTATTGAAAGTTCACTCAAGGGAACAAACGTCAATCAACTAGAAGTAGAAACATACATGAATAGGATGGGAGACCTGGAAGTATCTCACTTTGATTTTGTACAGATGTCTATCTATCATCTATATAAGATAGATATACATTATTTTACACTAGGTCGGACACACTTTGTACCTACTGGACACATTTTGTATTTTTGTATCTATAAGATAAGGTACATTTTCTTCTTTGGGGAGGTAAGGTTTATGTCCCCCTCCATTTTTGTAAATCTTTTTTAACCAACATAAATAAAAGCTCTATTTAACCAAAAAAAAAAAAGAGAGTAAAAGCACGAAGGGTGATGCCGTGCCATTTTTACTATTTTATGGTGAGGTTGAGAGTAAAAGCACGAAGGGTGATGCCGTGCCATATTTACTGTGTTATGGTGAGATTGAGAGTAAAAGCACGAAGGGTGATGCCGTGCCATATTTACTGTTTTATGGTGAGGTTGAGTGTAAAAGCACGAAGGGTGATGCCATGCCATATTTCCAGTTTTCTTCACTATGTTTGTTCATCTTATTGGTTGAAGGTTTATTGACTGCTCTTGTTATCATTCCCTATTGCAGTTTTTCTTTCTTATTCATTAGTGACTCGTTTTGCTTTAATTATATGTTATCCCTATGTGTGTTCTCCCCTTCCCCAGTTTAAATTATTTATGTATTTTATACTTCGCTGTAGATGCATATACGGTTATAACTGTATAGGTCTATCTGGAGTCTGGTTCTAGCCTCGTCACTACCTTGTCGGGGTTAGGCCAGGTACTTACCAGCACATGGGATCGGTTGTGCTGATACTACACTCTGCACTCTTTTGTGCAGATCCCAGTGCTGCAGGCTTCGGACAGTAGAAAGCTTCCAGCTTTGTGATTATCAGGCGACCCAAGGTAGTACTGCAGACGTCCGCAGATCTTGGCATCCCCTGTCCATTTCCTTTACCTGTTTCTTCCACGTAGTCCAGACACAGTATTTTGTTATTTCTTTCAGAACCTTATTTGTAGCACTCATAGACAGTCTGTGAAACTGTGACACTAAGTCTTGGGTAGTTTGTTAAGAAGATTTGTTTTGAAATATTCTAAGCATCCCGCTCGTTAAATTGTGTTGTTTATTTATTGTTGGTTTTAGTTGAATTGATTTTGAATGAAAACGTGGTAAATAATTCGGTTGATTGGCTTGCCTAGCTTCCACTAGTAGGCGCCGTCACGACTCCCGAGGGTGGGAAATCCGGGTCGTGACAATTTATGGACGCTTGGATCTTCTCCAAGGCTAACCAACGCCTTTTCTTGTCTTATTCATTGATGGCATTGATAACACTTGATTTCATCCTCGAAATTAAAGCACCGTCATGTCCGAAAGAAATGCTACTAGACAATTCCATAAACATAGGAGTTGTTATTAATATTCTGCCACATTTGAAATTGATCATCTCCTTGCGGAGCAAAGATGGCAGCATGTTCCGGGAAAACGTCAACAACACTATGCAAAGAATGAACCTTAGAAATAAACTTCATCGTCACATTCACCCAAATCAACTCCCTTATCTTCCGCAAGCTCCTCATCACTCCCTTTCTCACAAACAGTATCATTATGATCAGGTCTTGAGGTAGAACCATCAGTTAGTCCTTCCTTGGCATTCCCCTGAATACCCAAGCTTCTTTCAACATTCTCCAGTAGGATACGAAGTGCCCTTACTTCAGCCTAAACCTCGGCTAAAGTTACAACCTTGTCTCCTTCCGTAGCCATGTAGAATTAATGAATTTATGTGACTCGATAAACGGACGGATTTTTAAGTGAGCACGGGAATTCAAGATTTTAACTACGTAAGTGGAATTTCTGAAATTTAGAACGAGTCCTACAAGCTCAAAGATTAGTAACTAATTAAGTAGGAAATTACTTAATAATTACTAATTAGAATATATGGAATAAAGAAAGAATTTTCGGAATTATGAAAGGAATAAATATTTAGTACGTTTCCAATTAAAATTGGAGACTTCAATTTCCTTCTCCCTTTTCTCTAAGAATTCGGACTTCCCCTTTCCTTTTCCAACACAAATTAGTCCCTCCTCTCCTTGTCCAAATAGACTTTCAACTCCTTGAAACTTCTCCCTTTTGGATTGGGAGTTGTTTCCTTCTTGGACTAGAATTTGGGTTTCCTATTCTCCTCCTTTCTCCTCCCAAATTCAGCCTCCCCAACACTTCTTAGGCTCTCTTACACGTTTTTTCAAGACTATCTTCAAGAACAACAAATTAATATTCAAGAAATTCAAAAATTCAATGCAATCTTGTTAAGAACAGATGAATGTTCAAGATCTCCTTCAAGAACAACACAAATTGCTTCAAGAACTATAAATTTATTTCCAAGAAGTTCAAGATTCTTAGGATTCACGTGTACTACTTTCAAGAACACAAATTTTTTGTTTTTTCTTTCTTCTTCTTTGTTTTTTCACGTTTATTTTTTTCTTTTCTTTTTTTTTTGAAAAAACAAAATTTAACAATTAGAACCTAAAACAAAGGCACGAAGAACAGGATTGTGATTGTAGAAACAAACCCGTTCCAAGCTCTGATATCAACTGATGCAATATTAAACGTGAAAACAAGAAACAAAAGATAGGAGCAAGACGCTCTATGAATTATCAAGACAACGAGTAGGAACTAGTCTACTTACCTTCTTGATGAAATCAAGGAGTACCTACGCTATACGAACGACCCTCAAGATAACGATGATCTTACAAATTGTTCGATCAAACAAAGGAACAAGTTTAATTTTGAATCACTCCAAAATTGGACAAGTTAATTCACACGATTTTTGGAGCAATGTGCTGCCATTTTTTGATTGAAAATATTGTCAAAAAGGTGTCAAAATAATGAAGTGTTTAGGCTTATATAGAATGAGCCTTTACCTATATCAACTAGGAAAAGAATAACTAGTTAACCTAAATCAACTAGGAAACAACTAATTAACAAAAAGGCCTCAATTTGGCTAAATTAAAAAATAGTCACGCAGGACCAAACAAATAAGAATTAATGTCTTCTACAGCAACACAATAATACAACATAAACACAAATGTACATCTTAAACACAAGATTCGTCCATAGCAAGATTTATGGACGCTTGGATCTTCTCCAAGGCTAACCAACGCCTTTTCTTGTCTTGTTCATAGATGGCATTGATAACACTAGATCAAATTTATTTGCATCATTCTCCCCCTCTTGAGAGACTTTCGTCCTCGAAATTAAAGCACCGTCATGTCCAAAAGAAATGCTACTAGACAAGTCCATAAACATAAGAGTTGTTATTAATATTCTGCCACATTTGAAATTGATCATCTCCTTGCGGAGCAAAGATGGCAGCATGTTCCGGGAAAACGTCAACAACACTATGCAAAGAATGAACCTTAGAATAAACTTCATCGTCACATTCACCCAAATCAACTCCCTTATCTTCCGCAAGCTCCTCATCACTCCTTTTCTCACAAACAGTATCATTATGATTAGGTCTTAAGGTAGAACCATCAGTAAGTCCTTCCCTGGCATTCCCCTGAATACTCAAGCTTCTTTCAACATTCTCCAGTCGGATACGAAGTGCCCTTACTTTAGCCTAAACCTCGGCTAAAGTAATGTTGGTAACAACCTTGTCTCCTTCCGTAGCCATGTAGAATGAATGAATTTATGTGACTCGATAAACGGACGAATTTTTAAGTGAGCACGGGAATTCAAGAATTTAACTTCGTAAGTGGAATTTCTGAAATGTAGCACGAGTCCTACAAGCTCAAAGATTAGTAACTAATTAAGTAGGAAATTACTTAATAATTACTAATTAGAATATATGGAATAAAGAAAGAATTTTCGGAATTATGAAAGGAATAAATATTTAGTATGTTTCCAATTTAAAATTGGAGACTTCAATTTCCTTCTCCCTTTTCTCTAAGAATTCGGACTTCCCCTTTCCTTTTCCAACACAAATTAGCCCCTCCTCTCCTTGTCCAAATAGACTTTCAACTCCTTGAAACTTCTCCCTTTAGGATTGGGAGTTGTTTCCTTCTTGGACTAGAATTAGGGTTTCCTATTCTCCTCCTTTCTCCTCCCAAATTCAGCCTCCCTAACACTTCTTAGGCCTCTCTTACACGTTTTTTCAAGACTATCTTCAAGAACAACAAATTAATGTTCAAGAACTTCAAGAATTCAATGCAATCTTGTTAAGAACAGATGAATGTTCAAGATCCCCTTCAAGAACAACACAAATTGCTTCAAGAACTATAAATTTATTTCCAAGAGGTTCAAGATTCTTAAGATTCACGTGTACTACTTTCAAGAACACAAATTTTTTGGTTTTTTCTTTCTTTTTTTTTTCACGTTTTTCTTTTTCTTTGTTTTTTTTTGTTTTTTTAAAAAAACAAAATTTAAGAATTAGAACCTAAAACTAAGGCACGAAGAACGGGATTGGGATTGTAGAAACAAACCCGTTCCAAGCTCTGATACCAACTGATGCAATATTAAACGCGGAAACAAGAAAACAAAAGATAGGAGCAAGACGCTCTATGAATTATCAAGACAACAAGTAGGAACTAGTCTACTTACCTTCTTGATTAAATCAAGGAGTACCTACGCTCTACGAACGACCCTCAAGATAATGATGATCTTGCAAATTGTTCGATTAAACAAAGGAACAAGTTTAATTTTGAATCACACCAAAATTGGACAAGTTAATTCACACGATTTTGGGAGCAATCTGCTGTCGTTTTTTGATTGAAAATATTGTCAATAAGGTGTCGAAATAATGAAGTGTTTAGGCTTATATAGAATGAGCCTTTATCTTAATCAACTAGGAAAAGAATAACTAGTTAACCTAAATCAACTAGGAAACTACTATTAACAAAAAGGCCACAATTTGGCTAATTTAAAGAATAGTCACGCAGGACCAAACAAATAAGAATTAATGTCTTCTACAGCAACACAATAATACAACATAAACATAAATGTACATCTTCAACACAAGATTCGTCCATAGCAAGATTTATGGACGCTTGGATCTTCTCCAAGGCTAACCAACGCCTTTTCTTGTCTTGTTCATAGATGGCATTGATAACACTCGATCAAATTTATTTGCATCATTCTCCCCCTCTTGAGAGAATTTCGTCCTCGAAATTAAAGCACCGTCATGTCTGAAAGCAATGCTACTAGACAAGTCCATAAACATAAGAGTTGTTATTGATATTCTGCCACATTTGAAATTGATCATCTCCTTGCGGAGCAAAGATGGCAGCATGTTCCGGGAAAACGTCAACAACACTATGCAAAGAATGAACCTTAGAATAAACTTCATCGTCACATTCACCCAAATCAACTCCCTTATCTTCCGCAAGCTCCTCATCACTCCCTTTCTCACAAACAGTATCATTATGATCAGGTCTTAAGGTAGAACCATCAGTAAGTCCTTCCCTGGCATTCCCCTGAATACCCAAGTTTCTTTCAACATTCTCCAGTCGGATACGAAGTGCCCTTACTTCAGCCCAAATCTCGGCTAAAGTAATGTTGGTTACAACCTTGTTTCCTTCCGTAGCCATGTAGAATTAATGAATTTATGTGACTCGATAAACGGACGGATTTTTAGCACGGGAATTCAAGAATTTAACTACGTAAGTGGAATTTCTGAAATTTAGCATGAGTCCTACAAGCTCAAAGATTAGTAACTAATTAAGTAGGAAATTACTTAATAATTACTAAGTAGAATATACAGAATAAAGAAAGAATTTTCGGAATTATGAAAGGAAGAAATATTTATTACGTTTCCAACTTAAAATTGGAGACTTCAATTTCCTTCTCTCTTTTCTCTAAGAATTCGGACTTCCCCTTTCCTTTTTCAACACAAATTAGCCCCTCCTCTCCTTGTCCAAATAGACTTTCAACTCCTTGAAACTTCTCCCTTTTGGATTGGGAGTTGTTTCCTTCTTGGACTAGAATTAGGGTTTCCTATTCTCCTCCTTTCTCCTCCCAAATTCAGCCTCCCTAACACTTCTTAGGCCTCTCTTACACGTTTTTTCAAGACACTCTTCAAGAACAACAAATTAATGTTCAAGAACTTCAAGAATTCAATGCAATCTTGTTACGAACAGATGAATGTTCAAGATCCCCTTCAAGAACAACACAAATTTCTTCAAGAACTATAAATTTATTTCCAAGAAGTTCAAGATTCTTAGGTTTCACGTGTACTACTTTCAAGAACACAAATTTTTTGGTTTTTTCTTTCTTTTTTTTTTTTTTTTGAAAAAACAAATTTATGCATTAGAACCTAAAACTAAGGCACGAAGAACAGGATTGTGATTGTAGAAACAAACCCGTTCCAAGCTCTGATACCAACTGATGCAATATTAAACGCGGAAACAAGAAAACAAAAGATAGGAGCAAGACGCTCTATGAATTATCAAGACAACGAGTAGGAACTAGTCTACTTACCTTCTTGATTAAATCAAGGAGTACCTACACTCTACGAACGACCCTCAAGATAACGATGATCTTGCAAATTGTTCGATCAAACAAAGGAACAAGTTTAAGTTTGAATCACACCAAAATTGGACAAGTTAATTCACACGATTTTGGGAGCAATCTGCTGTCGTTTTTTGATTGAAAATAATGTCAAAAAGGTGTCGAAATAATGAAGTGTTTAGGCTTATATAGAATGAGCCTTTACCTTAATCAACTAGGAAAAGAATAACTAGTTAACCTAAATCAACTAGGAAACTACTAATTAACAAAAAGGCCACAATTTGGCTAATTTAAAGAATAGTCACGCAGGACCAAACAAATAAGAATTAATGTCTTCTACAGCAACACAATAATACAACATAAACATAAATGTACATCTTCAACACAAGATTCGTCCATAGCAAGATTTATGGACGCTTGGATCTTCTCCAAGGCTAACCAACGCCTTTTCTTGTCTTGTTCATAGATGGCATTGATAACACTCGATCAAATTTATTTGCATCAGACCGAAATCACCATACGAAGTTATTGGAACCATCAAAACTCCATTCCAGAGTCGTTTTTCAAAATACAGTCAATTCCTAGAACTTAAACTTTCAATTTAGGAACTATGTGTTCCTTTTTCACTCCAAGACCAAAAACCAAACCCCCTGGCAAGTCAAGTAACCACACAACCAAATAAACCGAGCAATAAAGAGGTGTTCGGGGCTAATTCTCTCAAAACGACCGGCCCGGTCGTTACATCCTCCCCCTCTTAAAACAAATGTTCGTCCTTGAATGAGTATAGACACATACCTATTGTGGTGAAAAGATGAGGATAATGGCTACGCATGTCATGCTCGGTCTCCCAAGTCGCCTCTTCGACCGGATGACCCATCCACTGAACCTTCACTGAAGCGATGCTCTTCGATCTCAACTTTCAAACCTGCCTGTCCAAAATGGCTACCGGCTCCTCGACATAAGATAGATCCTTGTCCAAAAGGACTGAGCTGAAGTTTAGCAAATGAGATGGATCGTCGTGATACGTTCGGAGCATGAAAACATGGAACACTTGATGAACTGCAGCGAGACTAGGTTGTAGTGCAAGTCTGTAAGCCACCTCACCAACCCTCTCAAGAATCTCAAAAGGCCCGATATACCTAGGGATCAACTTTCCCTTCCTCTCGAACCTCATAACACCCTTCTTGGGCGAAACTCAGAGCAAGACCCGCTCCCCAACCATGAAAGCAACGTCGCAAACCTTTCGATTTGCATAACTCTTCTGTCTAGATTGGGCTGTAAGAAGTCGATCATGAATCAATTTAACCTTTTCCAAGACATCCTGAACCAAGTCTGTACCCAATAGCCTAGCCTCGCCTGGCTCGAACAAACCTAATGGAGACGGACACCGTCTCCCATACAAAGCCTCATACGGGGCCATCTGAATGCTCGACTGATAACCGTTGTTGCAGGCAAACTCCGCAAGTTGCAAGAACTGATCCCACGAACCCCCAAATCCATCACACACATGTGAAGCATATCCTCCAATATCTGAATAGTGCACTTGGACTGTCCATCCGTCTGAGGGTGAAATGTTGTACTCAACTGCACCCGAGTACCCAACTCATGTTGTACGGCTCTCCAGAATCACGATGTAAACTGCATACCCCAGTCAGAGATGATAGATCCCGGCACACCATGAAGCCTGACAATCTCGTGAATGTAAACCTGAGCCAGCTACTCCGAAAAGTAAGTAGTAACCATAGGAATGAAATGAGCTAGCTTGGTCAATAAATCTACAATCACCCAAACTACGTCGAACGTCCTTTGAGTCTATGGGAGCCCAACAACGAAATCCATAGTGATTCAAGGTCGTGGACAAGATAGTTCTTCTCATGCACCTTCATTTGTCTAGACGCATAGGTAATCACCCTACCATCCTTCATCAACACTACACCGAGATTAATGCGCGACGCATTACAATACACCGTATAGGACCCTGAACCAGTAGGCAATACCCACATTGTGGCTGTCGTCAAAGCAGTCTTGAGCTTTTGAAAGCTCTCCTCACACTCCTCGGTCCACCTGAACAGAGCACCCTTCTGGGTCAATTTGGTCATAGGTGCTGCAATAGATGAGAAACCCACTACAAATTGGTGCTAATACCCCTCTATGCCAAGAAAACTCCAGATCTCTGTAGATGAGGATGGTCTAGGCCAAATCTACACTGCCTCTATCTTCTTCGGATATACCTTGATCCCTTCCGTCGATACTACATGACCCAAGAATGCAACTGAATATAGCTAGAATTCACACTTCGAAAATTTGGCATATAACTTATTTTCTCTCAAGGTGTGAAGCACAGTCCTCAAGTGCTTGCTCATACTCCTCCTAGCTTCATGAGTACACCAGAATGTCCTCAAAATACACAATGACGAACGAGTCAAGATAGGGTTGAACTATAGTTCATCAAATGCATGAATGTTGTTGGGGCGTTAGTTAGCCCAAAAGACATCACAAGGAACTTGCAATGACCATACCGAGTACTGAAAGCAGTTTTGGGGATATCTGGCTCCTGAATCTTCAATTGATGATAGCCTGAACGTAAGTCAATACGTGTCAATGGGTAGATGTTCTTATTCAACTAGCGACAATCAATACTTATCCACGTAGAACCATCCTTCTTCTTTATAAATAAGATCGGAGCACCCCAAGGCGACACACTGGGCGTAATGAATCCCTTATCAAGCAACTCTTGCAACTGTTCCTTTAACTCTTTCAACTCTGTTGAGGCCATATGATAGGGTGGAATAGAAATGGGCTAAGTTCCCGATAACAAATCAATACCAAAGTCAATATCTCTTTCGGGCGGCATGCCCCAAAGATCCGCCGAAAATACGTTTGGATAGTCCCTCACTACCGGAACTAACTCGACGGTAGATGTATCAGCACTAACATCCCTCAGACAACCCTACTAGGAATCTAAGGTACCTCTCCACTCTAGCCACGATAGACCTAGCATAGCCAACGTCACCGTCTTGGCTTGACAATCAAGGATAGGGTGATAGGGAGACAACTGGTCCATGCCCAAAATAACATCGAAATTCACCATACTAAGCAACAATAAATCGGCTCTGGTTTCAAAACCACTAAGAACAACCAAATACGACCGATACACTATCAACAACAATAGAATTTCCCACGGGTGTAGACATATAGACAGGAGAACTCAAAGAATCACGGGGATACACCCAAATACACAGCAAAATAAGATGACACATAGGAATAAGTGGAGCCTAGATAAAATAAGACTGATACATCTTTATGAAGGAGCGGAACAATACCTGCGATGATAGAGTCGGATGCAACTACCTCTGTCATAGCAGGAAGGGCATAATATCTAGCATGGCCTCCCCCTCTAGGGCGACCTCTACCTGTGCGACCTCCACCTCGAGCTGGCTCTGCAGGTGGAGTGGTAGCCGGTGCTATAACCATAACATGAGAACCCGGTGGAGCATACGGTGCCTGAGTGGTCTGTGGAGGTGCACCCATCCTGAGTCTAAGGCAATCCCTCAACATATGACAAGTGTCACCACACTCAAAAATAGCTCTCCGAGGATGTGGCTACTGTGACTAGCTCGGTCCTGATCGGTTGGACTGACCACTGAAAGCACCCAGTGCAGGAGGTGCACTAGACCATGGCGGTGCATAATAAGGATCGTGGGGCCTAAGAGTGGCCGAAATACCGCTGGCGCAGGAAGTACTAAATGAACAGGGTGACTCACATAGCCCCAACCCTGACGAGCTGCAGCTGGGGCACGAGTACCACTAAAAGTGCCTGATGCAATATAAAAAGTGGAAACAAGAAAACAAAAGATAGAAGTAAGACGCTCAATGAACTATCAAGACAACAGTAGGAACTAGTCTACTCACCTTCTTGATGAAGTCACGGAGTACCTATACTATACGAACAACCCTCAAGACAACAATGGTCTTGCAAACTGTTCGATCAAACAAAGGAACAAGTTCAATTTTGAATCACACCAAAATTGGACAAGTTAATTCACACGATTTTGGGAGCAATGTGCTGCCGTTTTTTTAGATTGATAATAATGTCAAAAGTTATCAAAATAATAAAGTGTTTAGGCTTATATAGAATGAGCATTTACCTAAATCAACTAGGAAAAGAATAACTAGTTAACCTAAATCAACTAGGAAACAACTAATTAACAAAAAGGCCACAATTTGGCTAAGTTTAAGAAATAGTCACGCAGGACTCCAAAACAAGTAAGAATTGATGTATTCCATAACTATACAATAGTACATGCCAAACGCAAACTTCACACGCCAAACGCTTAGATCTTCTTCACCATCAAATGTGCATCATGAAGCTCTTTAGCTTGACTTCTCGTGAATGGTCTTGAAGGTTTAAACGTATCATGATCAGGTTGACCTGCATCAGTGCCAGACTCTCGAGACCACTTGGCCTCCCTCTCCTCTCTTTCCTGAGTCAGCATACCCTTTAATCTCCTAGAAATTCCCACTATCTGCTGGTATGCAATATCCATCTCCAACTCTCAGGCCATGGTAAATCTGATACTGGGGTTGAGCCCCTTAATAAATTGATAAACCCGCTCCCGAATAGTAGCAACCAAGGCGTGTGCATGCCTGGCCAAATCACTGAACCAGAGCGCATACTTTGACACGGTCATAGAACCCTGGCACAATTGCTTAATCTTTGCGCGCCATGCATCTCACATACTCTGGGGGACATACTCCCTCAAGAACATATCCGAGAACTGAATCCAAGTGAGTGAAGCTGCCTCGGCCAGACTACATAACTCATATGCTAGCCACCATTGATAGGCTGCTCCTCTAAGCTGGAACTAAGTGAAAGAAACCCCACTATACTCCGAAACACCCATAGTACGGAGCATACAGTGGCACTCCGCAAGAAAACCTTGGGCATCCTCTAAACCCAAGCCACAAAAAGCAGGAGGGTGGTACGTCTTGTACCTCTCGAGACTGAGCTCCTCCTCCTCCGAAACTGCTGCCCTAATCTCGAGCTGAAATTGGGGCTACTGGCTGCATTGGTATGACCTCTGGAACTTGATCAACCTGGATCCGCTGCTATGGGGTACGGACGGCGGGATTCTGTGCTCCTCCCCCGGCCTGAGACTTAGCAGGAGCAAGTGGTATCAATCCTGCCTAAGCTAATGTGCTGAACATGCTTAAAACCTAGGCGAGAGTCTCCTGGAGGACTAGTGCAGTAATAGGCGTCTCAGGTGCTTTCCCTCTAATTAGAGCTACTGGTGGCTCCTCTATAGAAGCTCGTGCGGGTGCTCTGGCTGCACAACATGGGTCTTCGGACTCTACCCAGCCTCTCGTGGATCTAGCAGGGGGCGCGGGTGTCTGGTCATCTCATCTAGCTGTACGTGTCGTCACCATCTGTGAGAGAGTAGAAAGACATAAATGTAAAATTCGAAGTCAAAATTTCGCACGATAAGAAATCAAGGAAGTGAACCTTTTCCTAACAGTTCCATAGCCTCCCGAAGATAAGTACAAACCTCTTCGTACCGATCCGCGAGACTCTACTAAACTTGCCTGTGACTCGTAATACCTATGAAACTAAGCTCTGATACCAACTTGTCACGACCCAAATTCCCTTCGTAAGATGTCGTGATGGAACCTTGTCTTTAATACTAGGTAAGCCTAATAAATATGCAGAATAACTGAAATAATAACTTAAATAGCAAACATTAACAGATATATAAATAAATATTGCCGCTCAAAACGTATAAATATCACAACCTGGTGAAATATAAGGCTCCTGTACATCATTGTCTATCAAAATATAAAGAAATAAGAAAAGAACAGGATAAAAGGGGACCCGAAGACTTGCGGACACAGGCAGGTGTACCTTGAAATCTCTAAGCAGCAGCACAATTCGTTTCATGTTTTAGGACTTGTTGGTATGTTTGGTTGAGGTCCCAAGGGCCTCAGATGTGATTCGGACCATGTTCGGCACATTTCGGAACATTGAAGAATTTCTAAAGTTGCTGGTTTTTCTCAGTTCTAGTGTCCTTCTATGTGTTGGCGGTGATGCTCTCGCGTTCGCGTATAATCTTCATTGATTTTCTGGAATTTTACCCTTTGCGTTTGCGAAAATGGTCACGCGTTCGCAAAAGGGGCAGGACTTGATGCTCTACGATCGCGGACTGGGTTTCGCGTTCGCGATGAGGAAACCAGCCTGGGGTGAAACTCATGCATGGTCTACGCGTTCACGAGAAGAGCTTCTCAATTGCGAAGCTTGAGAACCCTTGGTCACCGCGTTCGCGAGTGGATCCTCGTGTTCGCGTAAGAGGAAACCTGGGCAGTAGCATCTTTGTACTTCGCGAACCCGATGAATTTTTCACGTTCGCGAAGAAGGAATTAACTGGGCAACAACTTAAATTCCAAAACGAGGGTTCATTCTCTTATTTCACATTTGGACCTTGAGAGCTCGGATTAAGGCGAGATCTTGAGGGATTTTCAGAGAAAATTTTGGGATAAGGATTCTTAACTTCTTTTTAGTTCAATTTCACAAATCTATCATTTATTTCATCATGTAATTAGATATTTGGGTGGAAAAATTGGGAAAAAAGTGTAGAAGTTCTTAGATCAAGGTTTTGGGTTTTGAAAGGCTAAATGAGGTTGGATTTGGATATTTCTTGTATTGTTGGACTCATTATCGAATGAGTGTTCAAATTTTATAATTTTTGTCGGGTTCCGAGACGTGGGCCCGGATCGACTTTTTGGAGCTATTTTTGAATTCTTAGCTAAGATCATTATTTCATTATTTAAATTAGTTGTATATAGTTACATTTATAATTTAAATTTCTATTGGATAGATTCGAGCCGTTCGGAGTTAGAAAATCGAGGGAAAGGCCTTTCAAATTCATTGGTTGAGCGGGGTTTGAGGTAAGTGACTTGTATAACCTTGTGTGGTGGAAATTCCCCTTATATCACATGTTTAGTTGAGTTACTTGCTTTTCTTGATTTCCGTATTCATTACTTAACTATGGAAATTCTTTAATTGAAATTGCTATCCTTGATATATCTTGCTATTAAGTTTGGTGTTGAATTATAAGGCTGTGGCTCTTTTGAGGCAAGGTGTATGTCGTGAAATATCATTTTTAGTTGTTGTGCTTTGTCTTTCATGTTATTGTTGAGGTGATTGTTTGGTTGTTTGTACGAGGTTTCTGCCGTGCATTTGTTATTATTGCATGAGGTTTTTATCGAGCGGTTGTTATTGTTGCACGAGGTTTCTGTCGTACCATTTTGATTATTGATACGCATGCGGTGGTATAAGGTCTGAGTGTTGAAACGAATGCAGTGAGATAAGGTGGGCTTGATACGCGTGGCTAGTAGAGGAACTACTAGAAGCCATGCGGTGTGGTAAAGTGGGCTAAAACGCGGGATGTTATTTAGGGAAAATGATTTGCAAAACAAAATATAAAGGCTCCCGCGGTGATATAAGGAAAGACTGGGATTTCGCTTTACGATTTGGGACTATGAGGCGGTACCTCAGGAGTGCCCCTATTGATATTCTTTATTTGCTGTATCGATTGGTTCTTGTTTTCTTAACATGTAAAATTCTTGTTTTCCTTTTGTGTGGTATTAGCCCTCCTGATTCTGTGTTGTAATTTCCCGTAAATTCTTTATTGTTCACTTCCCTGTTATTTACATTATATCATTATATCTTCTATCTTGTTTCATATTATCTCCAGTATGGCCTTGACCTTACCTTGTCATTACTCTACCGTCGCTTGGCACTTACTGGGTACCGCTATGGTGTACTCATACCACGCTTCAGTACATGTTTTGTGCAGATCCCAGTACATTCTATCAGCCTCAGTATTAGTGCACTGAGTTGCTGCTTTGGAGACTTCAAGGTACACCTGCCTAGGTCCGCAGGTCTCGGAGTCCCCTTCTACCTTGTTTTCCTTATTTCTAAATGTTGGGATAGACAATGATGTATAGGATTGTTCAGCAATGTATCTAGAGCGTGTGACTTATATCTCATTGGGTTTTGGAAAATTGTACGTATGGAGCTTATAGTCTATTGATGAAATTATTGATGTTTCAAAATTTTAAGTTTTATTTGATGTTTTCGCATATTGTTAGGCTTACCTAGTCATAGAGACTAGGTGCCGTCACAACATCCTACGGAGGGGATTTGGGGTCGTGACAAGTTGGTATTAGAGCTCTAGGTATGAGTCACTAGCAAATTTAGTAGAGTCTCGCGGATCGACACGGAGACGTCCGTTCTTATCTTCAGGAGGCTATGGAATTGTTAGGAAAAGCTTCACTTCTTTGATTCCATATCCTGTGAAATCTTTGACTTCGGATTCTAAATTCTTGTCTTTCAATTCTCTCACAGATGGTGAGGACACATACAACTAGATCAAGAGGTCTCGAGATTCAGGCACATACAGTGGTAGGTGCTATGTGAGTCATCCTGTACATTTAGCACTTCCGGCTTCCACCGGTATCTCGGCCACTCCTAGGCCTCAGGATCTGTATTATGCACCGCCATTATCTAGTGCACATCCTGCATGGGGTATTTTCAGCGGTCAGTCCAGCCGATCAGGCCTGAGCCAGCCACAACAACCACGTCCTCTGAGATCTTCTTGTGAGTGTGGTGACACTTGTCATATGGTGAGGGATTGCCCTAGACTCAGGAGGGGTGCACATCCACAGACTACTCAGGCTCCATGTATTCCACCGGGTCCTCAGGCTTCTCAATACATGGTCGCCGCACCAGTTGCCACTCCACCTCCACGCGAGCTAAAAGTGGAGGTCGAGAGGGTAAAGGTCACCCTAGAAGGGGAGGCCAGGCTAGATATTATGCTCTTCCTACTAGGACAGAGGTAGTTGCTTCCAACTCAGTCATCACAGGTACTGCGCTGGTCTTTCATAGAGATGTGTATCTAAGATTATCGTCAAATGAACAAGATTACAATGAAGAATAGGTATCTACATCCACATATTGATGACCTATTTGATCAGCTTTAGGGTGCCAGAGTATATCTAAGATTGACTTGTGTTTAGGCTATCATCAGTTGAAGATTCGGGAGCCAGTTATTCCGAAAACTGCCTTCAGGACTCGGTACGGACATTGAAGATTCAACCCTATCTTGACTCGTTCATCATTGTATTTATTAGCTTCATTCTGGTGTACTCTCGGAGCTAGGAAGATTATGAGCAGCACATGAAGACTATGCTTCAGACCTTGAGAGAGAAGAAATTATATGCAAAATTTTTGAAGTGTGAATTCTAGCTAGATTCAGTCGCATTTTTGGATCATGTAGTGTCTAGTGAGGGGATCAAGGTAGATCCAAAGAAGATTGAAGCAGTGCAGAAGTAGCCTAGATCGTCCTCAACTACGAAGATCAGGAGTTTTCTTGGTTCAGCGTAGTATTACCGTCGATTTGTAGAGGGTTTCTCATCTATTGCCGCACCTACGACTAGGTTGAACCATAAGGGTGCTTCGTTCAGGTGGACCGAGGAGTACGAGGAGAGCTTTTAAAATCTCAAGGATTCTTTGACTACAGCCTCAGTGTTGGTATTACCTACAGGTTCGGGGTCATATACTGTGTATTGTGATGCGTCGCGTATTGATCTCGGCGCAGTGTTATTACAGGACGATAGGGTGATTGCCTACGCGTCTAGACAACTGAAGGTGCATGAGAAGAACTATCCTATCCACGACATCGAGTTAGCAGCTATTATTGAAGATTTGGCAGCACTATTTCTACAGTGTCCCTTGTGAGGTCGACACCGAACACCGGAACATACAACATCTGTTCAAACAGAAAGATCTTAACTTGCAGTAGCGGAGGTGATTAGAGTTGCTTATGGACTATGATATCACCATTTTATATCATCTCAAGAAGGCCAATGTGGTGGCCAATGCGTTGAGTTGCGAGGCAGAGAGTTTGGGCAGCTTAACATATCTATCGGTAGCAGAGAGGCCATTAGTTTTGGATGTTTAGGCCTTGGCCAACCAGTTTATTAGATTGGATGTTTATGAGTCGAGCCGAGTTTTGGTTTGTGTGGTTTCTCGGTCTTCTCTTCATTATCGTATCAGAGAGCGTCAGTATGATGACTTCTATCTGCTTGTCCTCAAGGACACGATTCAGCACGGCGATGCCAAGGTGGTCACTATTGGAGATGACGGTGTATTACGTATGCAGGGCAGGCTATGTGTGCCCAATGTATATGGCTTGCATGAGTTGAATCTCCAAGAGGCTCACAGTTCGTGATACTCCATTCATCCAGTTGCCACAAAGATGTATCAGGACCTGAGGCAGCAATATTGGTGGAGGAGAATGAAGAACGACATAGTGGAGTATGCATCTCGGTTCTTAAATTGCCAGCAGGTGAAGTATGAGCATCAACGGCCCCGTGGATTGCTTCAGAAGCTAGAGATTCCGTAGGGGAAATGGGAGCGGATTACTATGGATTCTGTTGTTGCACTCCCACGGACTCAGAGCAAGTTTGATGCAGTTTGGGTGATTGTGGATAGACTGACCAATTCTGCTCACTTCATTTAGTGGTGACTACTTACTCTTCAGAGCAGCTGACTCATGTTTACATTTGCGAGATTGTCAGGCTTTATGGCGTGCCGATATCTATCATCTCTAATAGGGGTACGTAGTTTACGTCGCAGTTCTAGAGCTGTACAACATGAGTTAGGTATTCGAGTGGAATTGAGTAAAATATTTCACCCTTAAATGGACGGACAGTTCGATCGCACTATTTAAATATTGGATGATATATTTCTTATGTGTGTGATGGATTTTGGGGATTCTTGGGATCATTTTTTGCCGCTTGCGGAGTTTGCATACAATAACAGTTATTAGTCGAGCATTCAGATTGCCTCGTATGAGGCTTTGTATGGTAGGCGGCGTCAGTTTCCAGCGGGTTGATTTGAGCCGGGTGAGGCTAGTCTATTGGGTACAGACTTCGTTCAGGATGCTTTGCAAAAGATTAAATTGATTTAGGATCGACTTCGTACAACCCAATCCATACAAAAGAGTTATGCAGATCGGATGGTTCGCGACGTTGCATTCATGGATAGGGAGTAAGTATTGCTCCGGGTTTCGCCCTGAAGGGTGTTAAGATATTCGGGAAGAAGGGCAAGTTGAGCCCTAGGTATATCGGGCGTTTTGAGATTCTTGAGAGAGTTGGAAAGGTGGCCTAAAACTTGTAGTGCCACCTAGTGTAGCTACAGTTTATCCAGTGTTCCGTGTTTCTAGGCTCCGAAAGTATCACGGCAATCCGTCTCATGTGTTAGACTTTAGCTCAGACTAGTTGGACAATGATCTATCTTATGTTGAGGAGCCGGGGTCCATATTGGACAGGCAGGTTCGAAAGTTGAGGTCAAAGAACATTGCTTCAGTTAAGGTCCATGTTACAACCCGTAAAACTCGTACATTAAAATAGACTGTGAAATAGCTCACATATGAGGACCCAATAACCTGAAAAATGGTTTAAATTTAAGAAAAAGGACAAGGGTGTCGCATAGGTATGCGGATCGCAAAGCACAAATGCGGACCGCATATCTAGCATAGGGGTCGCAAATCGAGACAGAATTCTGGGCTGGAAATGTGTCAAAAATACGGTCAGTATGCGGACCGCATAACTAAAATGCGGACCGCAAATGCAACATGTTCCATCGCAGAATGGAACAGAGTTCTGGGCTGAAGTTATGTCAAAAATGCGGCCAGAATGCGATCACATTGTTGAAAATGCGAACCGCATTCTTGCCCTTCTGCGTCGCATAATGCAACAGATTTCTAAGGTAAGAATTGCGACTAAAATACGAACCGCATACGCGACTAAAATACGAACCGCATACCCTGTTTGCGGTGGGTATGCGATCGCAAACCTGAAAATTTTCAGGTATGTGTGCCACTTACTCCTAGGCCTATAAAAGGGACCCAAACCCGTCCCTTCTTCATTTTTCTGAGTCTAAGCATAGTAGAATGCCCCCAAACGACCCCTCTCAAATCCCTCACATCAAAACAACCAAATCCCTCTCTTCCAAACTCTAAATTGAAGAAGGGAAGCAAGAAATTGAAGAGCTAAAGGAAACCCTAGCTGAGTTTCCCCCTCCTACGAACCCCATTGGAGGCCAAGACCTAGAAATTGAGGAATCGAAGGAGAGAGTCAAATAATTCACATGCAAGGTAAGTTACTACTCCCTTTCATGTGGTTTTCCCTTAAACATTCATGATAGGGGGTTGCATGTCTGTAAGAACTTATAGGAGTATGACTAGAAGCCATGAAATCGAAATAAGTGGGGTTAAACGGAATGGGTCATGATTATTAGGGGTTGTAATTGGGTTGCATGTGCTGTAAATACGATTAACGGATTTATTGCTCCTGCGACCATCGCACCTGCACAAAACCAACCGCAGGTGCGCAAAACCAGATGCAGCACTCCTTCAGCAATACATCATGAGACAAAAATGATCTGAACCACATCTAAAACTTACCTGAGCCCCTCGGGACCCAGTTCGAATATACCAACAAGTCCCAAAACATTACCCGAACCTACTTGAGACCTCAAATCACGCATAACAACATCAAAACCATGAATCACAACTCATATCGAACTTAATGATCTTTTAAACTTTCAACTTCCAAATCTCGTGTCGAAACATATCAAATAAACCCGGAATGAACCCAAATTTTGCACATAAGTCCCAAATGACATAGAGAACCTATTCGAATTCCCAGAACCGAAATATGAACCCGATATCATCAAAGTCAACTCCTGGTCAAACTTATAAATATTCCAAACCTTCAAATTTCTAACTTTCGCCAATTAGTACCGAAACTTTCTAGAAATATCCAAATGCAAATCCGAGTATACACCCAAGTCCAAAATCACCATCCGGACCTAATGGAACCTTCAAAACTCTCATCCGAGATCAAATACATAAAGGTCAATCTTGGTCAACTCTTCCAACTTAAGTCTTCTAACATTAAATTTATTTTTCCAAATCAAATTCTAGCTCACCTAAAAGCCTAAACATACGATTCACAGAAGTCATAATATATCATACAATGCTGCTCAAGACTTCAAATGGCTGAACGGAACACAAATGCTTAAAACAACCCGCTGAGTCGTTACATTCTCTCACACTTAAACATATATTCGTCCTCGAACGTGCCAAGAGTTGATCCTAAGCCGTCAAATCACTGTGTCATCTTACCATGCACATACCCAGGGGTGATCACATCAACCTATTCCATATAGGCCCGAGAACACAACATAACTG
Source organism: Nicotiana obtusifolia (assembly GCA_002018475.1). Lineage (NCBI taxonomy): Eukaryota > Viridiplantae > Streptophyta > Magnoliopsida > Solanales > Solanaceae > Nicotiana > Nicotiana obtusifolia. The sequence continues at coordinate 17,523 of MCJB01048299.1, read as the reverse complement.
AAGATCATTACTTCAACCTTAGCCTGTAAACCTCATAATCAAATTTCCAACATCCGGAATTTCCTATATGACCCAAATCTCGCATTTACATAGTGTATAAGTCTGAACAAGCTGTATCAAGCCATAACCATAACCCAATATGTAATCACACGGCATACTACCCAACTCGCATACTCGTAACAATAATTCCCGACCACAGTAGCTGCTCAAAACAAACCCAATACCGGTAATAAACCTCATATTAAATTGAACCTCGTTCTAAAACCTTCGTACACTACCAATGATGAAAGAAACACGCAGAAACTCATAACCACTCATGATATTAACAAGTCATGGAGCCCTCCCTCCTTCAGCAAGAACTATAGCCAATTTCTAAGCCGATCAGTGACATTATCCTTCCAAATATACGACAACCAAATTTGATGGCACCCATTCTAGGTCCAACGACCTCATCTCATCGAATACATCCACTCTACTGACATGCCACACAAAGACAACCTTAAACCACAAACGGTGCATTCCGTGCACCAATACGCAACAATTCAAGTGCACCCAAAAAGGAAAAATGACTCAAATAAGAGAACTGTTCCGCAAGATCAACAAGTACCACCACAATCGAAATGCTATGAACCCGTCATACGTAGTAGAACCAATACACATGAATCTAACATAAGGATAATTTCCCAACACAACTCCGCTGCAGTGCGTAACCCCATCCAAACACCGATCCCATGAAATACCTCAAGCCGCAATGCTCAAAATTAGCAACCATGCACAATCCGACATCAAGTACATGAAGTGCATGACCATAACAATGGAGAAGAAAATAACAAAATATACCACAACGTGGAGAGAACATAACCAAGGCGCAATCAACAATTCAACACCCCAATAACCCTCTCGCTCAAATTCTGCTACAAGGCCCGAACAGAACTTCATCGTGTGTGCATATCACCAACAAATAACAACCCCTCCTTGCATAGAAGAGAAACACATAGAACATATCCGAACACGACCAGGATCAACTCTAACTGAATGACACACCTTTCGGCAACGATGGTGCTGAGTCAACAAATCCGACCCTATGGAGAATACACATCCTCCTCAGGCCTACCAATGGGCCCCCCAAATCAACTCCGGTCATCCCCAAATAGATAAATAGCCCTCTAAAAGTCCACAATAATCTAACCATAACATGTACCTCCATCTAGCTAACTTTGTCCACATCTTTACAGTCCGCAACCCGGAATAATCTACTTTTGAGAACTCTCAGTTTCAAAATCCATAGAACACATGAATCACTATAGTCAATCCCAACTCTACCACTCGAATGACTAACACATCTCTCATACATAATCATCCTCGCGAGAAATACTTTTATAATTCTTCCATGCCACAAAGCAAAACTAAGTAGCAATAGCATTCATCTAGTCATCTGAAACCGTCCATGTTGTCTAAGAGTTCATGACCTTCCCTACAAAACTGAGCGCGATCGTGCATATGCAAATCTCAGCCCCACACAACACACCACATCTATTATGCCGTCATATGAAAAGCACGAGAATCTCAAAATCAACTCTGAGTCACTAGTAGAATACATACCCGATCAGTCATAAACATTCCATTTGATCTCATCTAGGAGAAAATCACTATACGCAACATGATCCTCACGCTAGTAGGAGATATCCATCTCAACCGTGGTAGAAACTGCCGAGAACTCTAGGAAACTCATTTGCACATAACCAAGCCATCATAACCGAATCTCTATAACTCAACCAAACCACGCAGGTTGCTAAACCTAAATGTATTGCCACAAAAAACCTGTAGAGACTCACCACATCATAAGTACCCCAAGAACCGATCATATCCAATACCGTGTTCATCTAACCCACTATGTTATCCTATTTCTCCGAGTTTCTTACAAATTACTCTCAAGTTGACACTTCTCATTGCCAGTGTATCACCTTAGGTTGCTCCAGTCTTGTTTGTAAAGAAGAAGGATTGTTCTATGCACATATGTATTGATTATCGACAGTTGAACAAGGTTACATGGAAGAACAGGTATCCATTGGCACGCACTGATTACCTATTGATCTGCTACATGGTGGCAAAGTGTTCTCAAAGATTTACTTGCATCCATGATATCACTAATTGAAGGGATCCAGATATCCCGAAGGGCGCCTTCAGAACTTGGTATGGTCATTACGAGTTCCATGTGATGTCATTTGAGCTGACCAACGCCCCAGCAGCACTCATGCATTTGATGAATAATGTATTCCATCCCTATCTTGACTTATTCGTCATTGTATTTATTGTCTTGGTGTATTCCCGGAGCCAGAAGGATCATGAGCAACACATAAGGACCGTTTTTCAGACCTTGAGAAAAAACAAGTTGTATGCAAAATTTTTGAAGTGTGAATTCTGGCTTGATTCGATGGCATTTTGGGTCATGTAATGTGGAGTGAGGGGATTATGGTAGATCTGAAGAAGACTGAAGTACTGCAGAGTTGGCCCAGACCGTCTTCAGCTACTAACATCTAGAGTTTTGTTAGTTTGGCAGGGTATTACTGTCAATTCATATAGGGTTTCTTATATATTTACTGCACCTATGACCAGATTGACCTAGAAGGGTGCTTCGTTCAGGTGGACCGAGGAGTGTGAGGAGGGATTTCAAAAGTATAAGACGCCTTTGAATACTGCCTGATATTGGTGTTGCCTTCGAGTTAGGGGTCTTATATTGTGCACTGTGATTCATCGCGTATTGGTCTCAACGCGGTGTTGATGCAAGTCGATAGGGTGATGCCCATGCGTCTAGATAGCTGAAGGTGCATGAGAAGAACTATCATAATCCACGACCTTGAGTTAGCAGCTATTGTTCATGCCTTCAAGAGTTGGCGACACTATTTTTACGGTGTCCCTTGTGAGGTCTATATAGACCGCTGGAGTCTGTAACATATGTTCAAACATAAGCATCTTAACTTGCATCAGTGGAGATGGTCAAATTTTCTTAAGGACTATGACATCACCATTCTATATCATCTTGAGAAGGCCAATGTGGTGGCGGATGCCTTGAGTCGAAAGCCAGAGAGCTTGGGCAGCTTAGCTTATCTACCGGCAGCGGATAGGCCATTAGCATTGGATGTTCAGGCCTTGGCCAACCAATTTGTTAGATTGGATGTTTCAGAGCCGAGTCAATTTTTGGCTTGTGTGGTTTCTCAGTCTTCTCTTTATGATCGTATTAGAGTGCGTGAGTATGACGACCCCCATCTTCTTGTCCTCAAGGACACGGTTCAGCACGGTGATGCGAAGAAAGTCACTATTGGGGATGACGGTGTATTACTAATGCATGGCAGGCTATGTGTGCCTACAGTAGATGGTTTGCATAAATTGATTTTCCAGGAAGCTCACATTTCGTGGTACTCCATTCACCTGGGTGTCACCATAATGTATCAAGATTTGAAGCAGCACCATTGGTGGAAGAGAATAAAGAAGGACATAGTAGAGTGTGTAGCTTGGTGCTTAAATTATCAGCAAGTGAAGTATGAGCATCAGCGGCCAAGTGGATTTCTTCAGAGGCTAGAGATTCCGGAGTGGAAATAGGAGCGGGTTACTATGGATTTTGTTGTTGGGCTCCTAAAGGCTCAGAGAAAGTTCGATGTATTATGGGTTATCGTGGATGGGTTGACCAAGTCGGCTCACTTCATTCCAGTGGTGACTACTTATTCTTCAGAGAAGCTGGCTCAGGTTTATATTTGCGAGATTGTCAGACTTCATGGCATGCCGGTATCCATCATCGCTGACCGGGGTACGCATTTTACAACACAATTTTAGAGGGGCGTATAGTGTTTGTTAGGCATGCAGGTTGAGTTGAGTATAACATTTCACCATCAGACAGATGGACATTCCGAGCGCAGTATTCACATATTAGAGGATATGCTTTGTGCATGTATGATGGAGTTTAGTGGTTCTTGGGATCATTCTTGCCTCTTGCGGAGTTTGTCTACAACAACAATAACCAGTCAAGCATTCAGATGGCTCTGTATGAGGCCTTGTATGGGAGGCGGTGTATGTCTCCATTTGGTTGGTATGAGCTAGGTGAGGCTGGGCTATTGGGTACAGACTTGGTTCAGGATGCTTTTGAAAAGGTTAAATTGATTCAAGATCAGCTTTGCGCATCCCAATCTAGACATAAGAGTTATGCGGATCGGAAGGCTCGCGATGTTGCATTTATGGTTAGGGAGTGGGTCTTGCTCCGGGTTTCGCCCATGAAGGGTGTTATTTGGTTTGGGAAGAGATTCTTGAGAGGATTGAAGAGGTGGCTTACAAGCGTGCACTGCCACCTAGTCTAGCTGCATTTCATCTAGTATTCCATGTTTCTACGCTCCAGAAGTACCATGGTGATCCGTCTCATGTGTTGGATTTCAGCTCAGTCTAGTTGGACAAAGATTTGTCTTATGTTGAGGAGCCGATGGCCATTTCGAACAGGGTTCGAAAGTTGAGGTCGAAGAACATTACTTCGGTGAATGTTAGGTGGAGTGGTCAACCAATCAAGGAGGCGACTTGGGAGACCGAGCATGATCTATGTAGCTGTTATCCTTATCTTTTCACCACTTCAGGTATGTCTCTATACTCGTTCGAGGACGAAAGCTTGTTTTAAGAGGGGGACGATGTAACGACCCGGTCGGTCGTTTTGAGTGTTTTAGCCCTGATCCCCTATTATTACCTCCTCTATGCTATATTGTGATTATGTATTTTTCGGGGTGTTTTGTTTTTGTTATGGGTGAGTTTCGGAGTGGAATGAGACACATAGTCCCTTAGTTGGAGCTTTAAGTTGTAAGAGTTTACCGTAGTTTGACTTTTGTATAGACGACTTCAGAATGAAGTTTTGATGGTTCCAATAACTCCGCATGGCGATTTTTGACTTAGGAGCATGTCCTGATGTTTATTTGGAGGTTCGTAGGTTGTTTCGTCGTGAATTGGCATAATTTAGAAAGTTGAAAGATTAGGAAGTTTGACCAGAAGTTGACTTTATTGATATCGGGGTCGGATCCCGATTCCAGAAGTTGGAATAGGTCTGTAATGTCATTTATGACTTGTGTGGAAAATTTGAAGTCAATAGGAGTTATTTTGGTATGAATCGGCATTGATTTCGAATTCGGAAGTTCATAGTTCATAGGCTTGAATTTGTACGGCGATTCGTAGAATCAATGTTGTTTTATGTGATTTTTTGCCTCGAGTAGGTCCGTTATGTGTTTTGGTACTTACTTGTATATTCTGATGAGATCCTAAGGGCCTCAGGTGTGATTCGGATAGAATCCGGATCAATTTTTGGACTTAAGCAATTGCTGAAGTCTCCAGCATTCCGGAGTCATCGCACCTACAGAGGGATTGGCCATAGGTGCGTAATTGCAAAAGCGGGCAGTGGATCGCAAAAGCGAAGCTAGCCTTCCCCACCTGGGGTAGCAGAAGCGGGATTGGCTCTGTAGAAGCAAAGTCGCTTTTACGATGGAAAGAAGTGCAGGCGCGGGCTGGATTATAGGTGCGACTTATTCGCTGCAGCTGTGCATGCGCGGATGTGGCCTGGTTCCCGCATATGCGGAGGTTGCTGGGCTAAGTCATGACTGCGCCTGCGATAGTAATTCCGCAGGTGCGGAGCCGCAAATGCGGTCGATGGTTCGCAGGTGTGAATTTGCTGGGCAGAAAAGGGGAAATTACGAGGGTTTGATCCATAATCCATTTTTGGACATAGAGAGCTCGATGGGAGGCAATGTTTTGAGGGTTTTTCAAGGAAAACTTTGGGGTATGAAATCCTAACTCGATTTTGGTTAATTTACATGAATATGTTGATAATTTCATCATTTAATTAGTAGTTTGAGCTGGAAAATTGGGAAAAAATGGTAGAAACTTCCTAGACTAAATTTGTGTTTCGAAAGGCCATTTGAGGTTGGATTTGAGTAATTCTTGTATGGTTGGACTCGTTATTGAATGAGTGTTTAGATTTTGTAATTTTGGTCGGGTTCCAAGACGCGAGCCTAGGTTGACTTTTTGAGTTGAATTTTTAATTCTTTGCAAAGATCGTAATTTCATTGTTTGAATTAGTTTCCTATATTTTATATTTATTGTATAAAGTTTTTTTGGCTAGATTCGAGCCATTCGGAGTTAGATAATCGAGGGAAGGGCCTTATAGTGGATTGAGTAAGCGTGTTTCGAGGTAAGCGACTTGCCTCACCTTGTGTGGGGGAATTTTCCCCTTAGTAATTGTGTTAATTATGGTAATTGTGATAAGTGAAAGCTGTATACGCAAGGTGAAGAGTGTGTACATGAGCTAAATGTGGAAATTACTGATTTTAGCTATGCAGGATCCTTTCATGCCGTAATTGAGTTAACTTAACATGTTACAGTCATCATTTCTAGTCTATTTTCACATGTCCACTTGTCTTATTCTCTTGCATGCTAATTGCTCTGGATGTTTAGTTGAAGTTCTTGTTTTCTTTATTTCGTATTCATTATTTGATCGTTGAACTCTTTACTTGAAGTTGTTAAATCATGGAACATATTGTGGCTGAAATTGGTATTGAGATATAAAGATAGTGATTCTTATTGAAGCAAAGTGCTAAGTCGTGCCATATCATTTTGTTGAGTTATTCACTTCCGGTTGTTATTGTTGAGACTCTGTGTACATTGTGGTTGAGCTGTCGGCTCCTTATTGTGAAAAATACTGTTATTGTTGTTTTCTTTTGGCAAGTTGTGATATTGGGCTCTTGAGGTGCGATTTGTGGTACGATGTGATATTGATATACATACAGTGGTATAAGGTTTTGGGTTTGAAATGCATGCGGTGAGATAAGGTGGGCTTGATACACGTGGCTAGTAGGGGAACTACTAGAAGCCATGTGATGCGATAAGGTGTGCTAAAAGGTGAGACGCTATTTCGAGAAAATGACTTTCAAAACTAAAATGCAAGGCTCCTGTGTTGATATAAGGAGAGATTGTGAGTCTCTCTTGTGATTTGGGACTACGAGGCGATACCTCGGTAGTGACTGATGCAATATAAAAAGTAGAAACAAGAAAACAAAAGATAGAAGTAAGACGCTCAATGAACTATCAAGACAACAAGTAGGAACTAGTCTACTTACCTTCTTGATGAAGTCACGGAGTACCTATACTATACGAACAACCCTCAAGACAACAATGGTCTTGCAAATTGTTTGATCAAACAAAAGAACAAGTTCAATTTTGAATCACACCAAAATTGGAAAAGTTAATTCACACGATTTTGGGAGCAATGTGCTGCCATTTTTTGATTGATAATAATGTCAAAAGGTATCAAAATAATGAAGTGTTTAGGCTTATATAGAATGAGCCTTTACCTAAATCAACTAGGAAAAGAATAACTAGTTAACCTAAATCAATTAGGAAACAACTAATTAACAAAAAGGCCACAATTTGGCTAAGTTTAAGAAATAGTCATGCAGGACTCCAAAACAAGTAAGAATTAATGTCTTCCATAACTATACAATAATACATGCCAAACGCAAACTTCACACGCCAAACGCTTGGATCTTCTTCACCATCAAATGTGCATCATTAAGCTCTTTAGCTTGACTTCTCGTGAATGGTCTTGAAGGTTTAAACGTATCATGATCAGGTTGACCTGCATCATCCTCCCCTTCTTGGGAAGATTTCGTCCTCGAAATCGAACCTTCTTCATATTTTAAAGCAACACAAGGAGTCAAGTCAATGACATTGAATGTCTTAGAGACAGCATAATCATCAGGTAGATCTAGGACATAAGCATTATTATTGATCTTCTGCAACACTTGAAATGGTCCATCTCCCTTGGTTCGGAAATCTTTCCTTTCGGAAGTGCACCCAAACCCAGTCACCTTTCTTTAAGTCCAGCTTTTTCCTTCCTTTATTCTTCTTGACATAAATGCTATCATAAAATGCTGTCATTACCTCCCCTAGATCGCGGCAGCCCCATCACAAAATCCATCGAGATATCTACCCAAGGACTAGTAGGAACGGGTAAGGGAGTATACAAACCATGATTATTAGACCTAGACTTGGCTCTTTTACACTCAAAACACGCTCCACATATTCTCTCCACATCTCGCCTCATCTTAGGCCAATGGAACTGTTCCGCTAATATAGCTAAAGTCTTGTCTACCCCAAAGTGTCCCATCAAGCCCCCACAATACGCCTCACGCACCAACAACTCTCGCCACGAGGACTCGGGTATACAAACTCTCCCTTTCTTAAAAAGGTATCCATCATGCCACTGCTACTTCTCAATCCGTTGCCCACTAGTAATGGCATCATACACACTCTTAAATTTAGGGTCATGCTCATACATAGACTTAATACTCTCAAAACCCATCAACCTAGACGCTAACGTGATAGCCAAAGCAAACTTCCTAGATAGTGCGTCAGCTACTACATTCTCCTTTCCCTTCTTGTATTGTATCACGTAAGGGAAACTCTCAATGAACTCTACCCACTTGGCATGTCGTTTATTTAGCTTCTCTTGACCCCTAAGATGTTTGAGGGACTCGTGATCACTCCTAATTACGAATTCCTTAGGCCATAGGTAATGTTGCCAATGAGCTAAAGCTCTTACGAGGGCATACAACTCTTTGTCGTACGTAGAGTAATTCAAGGCAGTCCCCTTTAACTTCTCACTAAAATAGGAAATAGGCTTCCCATCTTGCATAAGAACACCTCCAATTCCCACTCAATTTCAAACGCCTTACTAAAATCAGGTAATTGTAACAATGGGGCAGAACTAAGCCTACGTTTCAACTCTTGGAAGGCACCCTCTTGCGGCTCCCCCCCACACAAAAGGCGTGTCTTTTCTCACCAACTCTGTGAGTGGTGCTGCTATGGTGCTAAAGTCTTTAACAAAGCGTCTGTAAAAACTATCTAGTCCATGGAAACTTCTAACATGTGAAACAGTAGTAGGAGTAGGCCAGTCCCTAATAGCTTCTACCTTAGATGCATCTACTTCAACACCATTAACACTTACAACAAATCCTAGAAATACAACTTTCTCTACACAAAAGGCACACTTCTTGTAATTAACATATAACTTTTCAGCTCTTAATACTTCAAACACTTGCCTTAGGTGATCAACATGGTCATCTAAACTTCTACTATAAATCAGGATATCATCAAAGTAGACACCCACAAACTTATTAAGAAACGGTTTAAGCACATGATTCATTAATCGCATGAACGTACTAGGTGCGTTGGAGAGACCAAAAGGCGTCACCAACCATTCATATAGACCAAACTTGGTCTTGAATGCAGTTTTCCACTCATCACCCTGTTTCATACGGATTTGGTGGTAACCGGACCTAAGATCAATCTTAGAAAACACACTTGAACCACATAACTCATCTAGCATGTCATCTAACCTAGGGATAGGATGACGATACTTTACCGTTATCTTGTTGACGGCTCGGCAATCAACACACATCCTCCAGGTGCCGTCTTTCTTTGGAACCAAGATCACGGGTACGGCACACGGACTTAGACTCTCTCGAACTAGCCCCTTACTCAATAGCTCATCCACTTGTCGTTGCAACTCCTTAGTATCCTGTGGATTGCTTCGATATGCGGGTTTGTTCGGAATTTGTGACCCCGGAACAAAGTCAATTTGGTGTTCTATCCCCCTCAACAGAGGTAGTCCACTCGGCATCTCCTCGGGAAACATGTCCCTGTATTCCTGCAAAAAATCACTAACAACACTAGGCAAGGGGTGAACGTTAGTATGAACTTCTTCACTAGAGCTCAAGTAATCACCCTTATGAGTTAGGCAAATTAAGAGTTTAGAACTATCATTACCTCTTAAATACTCACCTGGTTGCATCATGGCACAAATATTACCTGACAGGTTCGATGTACTAGCATTGGTTATGGCTTCGGATTTGGGCTCCATTGGAGTCTTTGCTCTAGCCGCCTCTTTTAGTTCCCTCATGCGCTTGTAATCATCACTAACCTGTTGCGGTGTTAAGGGCTTAAGTACGTAACTCTTGTCCTCCAGCTTGACTGTATAAGTGTTGGCCCTTCCATCATGATCAACATATCTATCAAACTGCCAAGGACTGCCCAATAGTAAATGGCACGCCTGCATAGGCACCACATCACACAAGATTTCGTCCTGATAAGCTCCCACCTTGAACTTATTGAGTGCCTGCCTTACTACCTTTAATTCACCACATTCACTCAACCACTGCAATCTATAAGGACGGGGATGTTTCCTCGTAGGTATACTAAGTTGAGTCACTAACGTGTGGCTTACAACATTAGCGCAACTTCCGGAACCTATTATCATCGAGCACACCTTTTCTTTCACCCTACATCTGGCATGAAACAAGTTTTCACGCTGCATATCTCCTTCCTCCTGTACGTTCATAGTGCTCAAGTTCCTACGTACCACCAAGAACATATTCACACCCTCTTCTTCTAACTCTTCCTCTCCGCACTCAACTAATTCTGCCCCCTTATCATCCTCATTCTCTTCTTCACTTTCTTCTTCACACACAGTTCCATCATCAAGAATTAACATGGTCCTCCGTGTTGGAGAATCCTTAGCGAAATGCTCATAGCCTTTGCATTTGTGACACTGAAAAGAAGATGCGCTAGGAGAATTGAGTTGAGTCTTAGAATTACCTCCGGACCCCTTAGGTTCAACCCCAGGTGCCGTAGCTTAGGCTAGCTTCTTAGGCTCTTGGTTTTTGCTTGCTCTAGGCTCTCGGGTTTGGCTTGCTTCCCTAGTGTTCGGCGTCGTCCACTCTTTGTTTCGACGTATGATAGTGGAATCTGAACCCCCTCTATATCGAGCTGCCTGGCTTTCTTTAATCATCTTTTCGGCTTCAATGGCAGCTAAGAACACATCATGAAGAGCAATGAACACATGTTGTCTCAACTGATTGGAGATATCATTATTCAACCCATTCTTGAATCGGATAATAGCCTCTTCTTCTTCTTCGTCTTCCATGTCAAGTGATAGACGAATCTTCTCAAAGTTATCATAGTATTCCTCCACGGACTTCAACCCTTGTTTCAAATCATACAACTTCCGTAACTGTTCTTGCTTGTGCCGTGGGTTCACATATTTACGAGTCATTATTTGCTTCAATTCTATCCATGTTATGCGTGCTGGTTGGTTATGTCTAACTCTGGATCTTTTCTCAGCCTCCCACCAAGTCGAAGCATAGGACTCGAAAGCAGCAATGACATATGTAGCCTTCTTCTCTTCAGACATATCATTAATTTCAAATATCCGCTCAACTTGACGCTTCCACTCTAAAAATCGGTCAGGATCACTAGTTCCTTTGAAAGCAGGGATAGTAACCTTGACGCTGTTCAACCCACTGTCTCGGACATGGTCTCGGCCCCCTCGGTTTGGTAATATTGGTTGGAAGTCCTCATAATGCTCAACATGCTCATCAAAGTCATACTCTAAGTTCCTTCCACCGAAACCTCTAAGCCTCCCTCTCGGACCCTGATCATAACCACGTCTTCCCACGTAGTCTCGGCCTCCATTCCTATGCCCAACTCTTGGATTCCGTGGCCCCAAATCATCATCTTCAAATTCGTCGAACTCGGGTTGATCATCCTCTCGGGCTGCTCTCATATTCCCTACGGGTGCTATGTTTCTCCGGGCTGGCATTAATGGTGGCATGACACCCCGGGGAATCCTCATGGTCCTGACATTTTGAGTACCTCCGTCCCTCTGCTCGTTTTGGCGAGCTAACTCCACGAACTGCTCGGGTCTAATTGTGGAACCGTCACTAGTTCCTTCTCCGGCGTGCTTTGGATTGCTAGGGGAGCTTTCCATGTTCTCTATTCGGGCGCTAAGTGCCCTTACTTCGGCCAAGAAGTCGGCACAAGTAATATCCGTCACAACCTTTTCTCCTTCCGTAGCCATGTACCTGCAAAAGAAACAATACTAGAGAGTGTGTTAAGGTTAGTTAAAGTTCTCGCTCTCCCTTTTGAATGACTCTCGGGTACACTCAAATTTTTTTTTTTGGTCCTTTCACACTTGTCTTCAAATTGGCTTCCTCTAATTGACCAAGTTCCTTAGCGACCTTTCAAGTTCACAAGATCAATAGTTCTCTTCGGGGTGAGTGAAGTTATGTGACTCGATAGGCGGACAGCTTTTTTTATGTGAGCACAAGAAGCCAATAATTATCTACGAAAGTGAAAATTTTGAGTTTTAGCACGAGTTCCTACAAGCTCAAAGATTAGTAATTACTTAAGTAGGGAAATTACCTAAGAATTACTAATTAGAAGTAGTGAAATTAAGAAGAATTTCGAAATTGAAGAGATAAGGAAATTTTAGAAGCTTTCCCACTTTAGTTTGGAGAAGACCAATCCTTTCTCCTTAGTCCTTAGGATTTTGGTCCCCCCCCCCTTTCCTTTTCCAACACAAATTAGCCCCTCCTCTCCTTGTCCAAATAGAATTTCAACTCCTTGAAACTTCTCCCTTTTGGATTGGGAGTTGTTTCCTTCTCGGACTAGAATTAGAGTTTCCTATTCTCCTCCTCAAATTCGGCCTCCCTAACACTTCTTAGGCCCTCTCCCACGTTTTTCAACCAAAATCTTCAAGAACAACAAATTAAAGTTCAAGAACTTCAAGAATTCAAGGCAATCTCGTTAAGAATTCACACGATTTTGGGAGCAATGTGCTGCCGGTTTTTGATTGATAATAATGTCAAAAGGTATCAAAATAATGAAGTGTTTAGGCTTATATAGAATGAGCCTTTACCTAAATCAACTAGGAAAAGAATAACTAGTTAACCTAAATCAACTAGGAAACAACTAATTAACAAAAAGGCCACAATTTGGCTAATTTAAAGAATAGTCACGCAGGACCCCTTAAGTAAGAATCAATGTCTTCTACAGCAACACAATAGTACAACATAAACACAAATGTACATCTTCAACAGAAGATTCGTCCATAGCAAGATTTATGGACGCTTGGCTCTTCTCCAAGGCTAACCAACGCCTTTTCTTGTCTTGTTCATAGATGGCATTGATAACACTTGATCAAATTTATTTGCATCAGTGTCTGGATTTTATCTTTCAACATGCGATATTTCTTGATAGTATGTCTCTTCATACCTGAATGATACACACAAGTCTTTCTAGGGTTGACCCACTAAGAAGGGTTTTCAATTGCAGCTGCAGGAATGGGGGTGAAATAACCATCATCCTTCGGCGATAAGGTTGTATTGTCTTAGAATTCCTCGGTCGAAGTTTTGTTGGGGTTTTGGGCAGTTTTGGCAGGGGGGAGGAGATGAATGGTAGTATATTAGCTGGGTATTGTAGGTGTGGTAGGAGGTGGTGGGGTAATGGTATTTTGGAGGTGACAGTTGGTATGTTGGTGGAGCTGTCTGATAGGTAAGGGGAGGCTTAAGGCCCTGGGCTATTATCACGGCACCCACTTCCTTCTTCTTCGAAATGCCCCCAGACTGTAAGGCATTATTAGTAGCTTGAAGTGCTTCAAACATAGTAAACATACCACTCTTGGTGCTCCACTTCTTTGGATTATGATTAATGTACAGGATAAAGCATCCCCTGTGAGACTTCGCATGCACAGCTTCATGCGAATTTGTTCGTTCTTGCCCACTCCGATGAGCTTATCATAGTAGGTCCTTAAATACACCTTAGGATCACTGGTGCCATCGAATATCTCAAACTTAGGAGGTTTGTAACGCTCTGGTAGTTCCACATCTAGGTGGATACACAGATCCTCATAATTCAAACCTTCAACACCTTTTCCACCCTTAATACTCTGGACTCTTCCTGTCAGCTTCCGGATGAGCAGGTCCTTTTCGGTTGGTTCAGGTAGGTATAGTGTTTGATGTGGTTTGTGTGGTAAGGTTTTCACGTATATCTAGTTGCCTTGGTGCGTTTCTAGGACTTGAGTATATGGGTGATCATTGACTGAGGTTTGAGGTAGATCGGGGTAAGGGTTTGGCATGGTCTAATGGGTATGATAAGTAGTTGTTTAGGGTTCTGGTTCGTGTGATGGTGGTGTTGCTAAGGGGTTTGTAATGGTTGAGGAGGTGTATGGTTATGGTATTGATGTGTTGCGAGAGGGTTTTGTGTAACTAGGGGTGGTGGATTTGGGTTTGTGTGTTTTCGTATGGTCTTTGATTCTAGGTGGTGGTGTTCTGATGGTTGATGTCGGGGATATTTAGAGTAAGGGAGAGGTTTGCAAGATTTAGGACCTAGTCAAGCTCGCCTTGTAGCTCAAAGATTTTCTGCTCCAACCGCAGAACCAACTCATTTTGTCCTAGCGTACTTCTTCCATCTGATGTCTCGACATTCTCTGCTATAGAGGGTTGTGCTTTCGGTTACCCCTCAAATCGTCCGTCTTTTCTTTTCCTTTGCTTTTTCTTTTGGGGTCGCTAGGTGGAGGAGGAGGCAGAGGACCTCTGGATCTGCTGTGGTATGCTGACAATGCAAGAATGCAGGAACCAACCTTTGGGAATGAGAATAATCAAAAGAAAGAAAACAAAAGGTAACCAAGACAGTAAGACGAAATGAAAAAGTGTTTGCAATATCTAAGCAAGTAACACGTAAGGTCATGCGATAATTTGCATCCTAATTTGGGAACCTCATTGTGCCCGAGGTGTGCCTAAGTGACAAATAGAATTGGAAAATATTTATGCCAATGTTGCCTCATTCCATTAATGGAAAAATAAATCAAACCAATCTTTACTAAATAGAAATAATATTATGAAGTCAATAATGGCAAGAAACCTTATTATATCAAAATCTAACGAAATCCATCATGGATGTCGAGCAGCAATTACTCCATTGTCGGCTTCCCTCCTTCGTCCTAGCCCATACCTTGACAATCTCAAAGCCTATTTCTCATCTTTCCCTCCAGCTCCATCAACCCTTGCTCTGGGTGCTCCAACCTCTCTGTCGACTTTCTCATTCCATTCTTTGATCGCCTCTATATCATCTTATGCTGTTCCAAATATTTGGCCTCAGATTCAAACACTCTTTTCTGTACCCTCTTGTACTTTACCTGAGCCTTAACTACCTCATCTATGATTCTGTCTTTCAGATTGACCCCCGATTTGACGTCCCCGGTTATGTCATCATCCAATCATGAAAGGTGGTAATACATGTGACTGGCGTGGTACCTGTCTGGTTCGATAGTCTCTCCGTCTACAATGATCTTTTGATTCCACAGCACTAGGTCTCGAGCTTGAATGGATTAACGTCTCCTTTGAAGTCTGGTTTATACGGAACCATGTTAGAAACCCGAGGTATGACCTGCTTCCTCCCAGCTTGCCTCGTTACCCTTATATGAGCGTAAGGGTAAATGCCTCGTAACCCAATCAGTACCAGATGAGTGGTCCCTTTGGACCTGATTATGAACTCTCTACTAGAAAACCACTCGAACATCTAATGTACTTGTTCGTTGGTCATAATACTGAAGAAACGTACCTACCATTCAGCATTCCAAGGCATTGCAAACCTGTCTGGAGCAAAAGTTATCTTCTTTGGATGATGACTGGCAACATATGCAATTAGTGGTCTGCGTAAGACCTCCAGATGATAATTTCCCCTCTGAAAATGTTCTGGCAGCCAGACCTGTAGTAGAAGATTGCAACCGTCAAAATGTCCAAACCCATGCTTGCACCGATCCAAGGCTCGGTACATCTCAACTAGTATCATAGGGATGATGGTGTTTTTCTGCCCCTCAATACCTTCCATCACGGTGCTGGCGACCATGGCCAATCGAGTGTGAATTTTCCCTCCTTGCATTGGAAAAATTAGCAAACCCAGGAAGCAGACTTAAGACATAAACTTGGCGGTGAACCCATCTCAAAAAGGTAATAGACTACTCCTCATGATGCAAGCGGTATGACTTGCTGTGCCTATATCGCTCATAGAGCTACTCAAAAGGAATGTAGGATTTTGTGTTGTGCTCATCCACACGAGTGAAAATTCTTCATGTTAAGAGCCTAAGTACATCCCCAGCAAAGCCGTTATGCTATCGCGCTCTGTTTTCTCGCGGAAGAGGGTTTCGATATGTGACAACTCTTTTAGATGAGTATTAAAAGAGAAGAGTCGCCACCTAACGATATTAAGGTGCGCTAGTGCACCTATTTGCAAATATCTTCGCTTTAACTAGTCCGTGTCACCAAAGATCAGGTAATGGCTCAAATTACCTCAAAGAAAAAGGAGTTTGGCACTCTTCGAGGTTCACAACTATGGGTCTCGGACGAATTTTATGCCGTGGGATTATTGAATTACTCTATGTGGTCATACAAGTTAAAGAGGAATAGCGAATCCAAATTTACAAGACAAACTACGCTTAGGAAAGAAAGCGGATTATACATTAATAAACAATTGATACAATATTTGAAGATTACAAGGTATGGCCTAAACTAATCTAAGTTCAACAAGCTTACAAACAAAAATGGTAGGGGGGAGGGGGTCCGAAGTTTTTTAGGCTAAAGAATCACCCTGTGCAACATAAATAATACTTCACAACTCCCTTATAGGTAAGAATTTGTCATATTATTCAGCAGGCACAGACTATCATCTCCTGCTAACCGATTACTATCTTAAAGTTGTTTACCTAAAGGCGTTCTAATTCAATTCTAAAGCGTGTCCTATGTGTGCTTTACCCGTCCCACGCCTATGGTCTAGGAGGCTTTGGACCTATTACTTTGGTAGTCTAGACTTCCCTTAGGATACTAAAAAATAATAAAACTAGGTGCACAATAAAAAACAGTTAGGACTGCACACAATTAATAATTAAGGTCTCAAATTGGCCTCCTCGTATAGACACAAATGCATGCAAACAATGATAAGCTTATGCTAACAGTGTTCCAGATTATTAAGTAGATGGTTGTAGGTGGGCAGATCTAAACTCGGAGCATATTGAATAGCGCAAGACCTATAGGCATGATTTCCATTTAATTGATCGATTAATGGATTGACATTAGAGTTCTACAAACAATGTTTTTGGGCATAATATTTGATGCAATATTAAACGCGGAAACAAGAAAACAAAATATAGAAGTAAGACGCTCAATGAACTATCAAGACAACAAGTAGAAACTAGTCTACTTACCTTCTTGATGAAGTCACGGAGTACCTATACTATACGAACAACCCTCAAGATAACAATGGTCTTGCAAACTGTTCGATCAAACGAAGGAACAACTTCAATTTTGAATCACACCAAAATTGGACAAGTTAATTCACACGATTTTGGGAGCAATGTGCTGCCGTTTTTTGATTGATAATAATGTCAAAAGGTATCAAAATAATGAAGTGTTTAGGCTTATATAGAATGAGCCTTTACCTAAATCAACTAGGAAAATAAAAACTAGTTAACCTAAATCAACTAGGAAACAACTAATTAACAAAAAGGCCACAATTTGGCTAATTTAAAGAATAGTCACGCAGGACCAAACAAATATTAATGTCTTCAATAATTACATAATAATACAACATAAACATAAATGTACATCTTCA
>MCJB01048298.1:34386-73730 GCA_002018475.1 Nicotiana obtusifolia | reverse complement strand
CCCCCCCCCCCAATAGAACTTGTTAATTCTTTATTTGGTGTTATGTTATACGCATATTTCCACCTGTGCAGATTTATATACATGGGTGTTTTGTCATAGCCTTGTCACTACCTCGTCAAGGTTAGGCTTACACTTACGGAGTACATTGGGTCGGTTGTACTCATACCACACTCTGTACTTCTTGTGCATATTTTGGTACTGGTCCCAGCTGTCCGTGAGGCATA
This sequence comes from Nicotiana obtusifolia, assembly GCA_002018475.1. Classification (NCBI taxonomy): domain Eukaryota; kingdom Viridiplantae; phylum Streptophyta; class Magnoliopsida; order Solanales; family Solanaceae; genus Nicotiana; species Nicotiana obtusifolia. The sequence continues at coordinate 73,506 of MCJB01048298.1, read as the reverse complement.
TCAGCTCGGATTGGCATTCGGAGATTTGAGGTAGATCTGGTGGCATCCACAGACCTTGAAGTCCCCTTCCATTTTCCCTATTTACTATTCTTTTTCATTCAAGACAGTTGTATTTATTTCAAACCCTATTTGTAAAGACTCTAGAAGCTCGCGAACTTGTGACTCCAGATCCGGGTTGTACTTAGATATTATTGGTTTTTATGTCATTTCGTACCCCATTTTAGTTTCATTTCGTTTAATTGGTTTTACTTACTTGACTTGATTAAAATTTGTTTAAAGATTCTCTAACGTTCGCTTGCCTAGCAAGTGAAATGTTAGGCGCCATCACGGTCCTGAAGGTGGGAATTCCGGGTCGTGACATGTAGTCATCAAAGAAGAGCCCCTAGGCCCATATAAAGTGTTCTAATGCCTTATAGAGTAAAAAATTCACGTTTCCTGAGCTTTACCCTAATTTGCAATAAAGTGGTTTTCTCTATTTTGTCTTCTTTATCCTTGTTTATGGTTCCAAGCAAGGTGGTGATAGTCTTTATGTTGTTTTCAATTGCGTGTGGTGTTTCTTTATCACGTTAATTGATTCCAAGTGGTGACTTTAGGAATTTTTTAGTTCTTCATCATTCAAGAACACATTTCTTGATCTGAATTCGTTCGTTTAATACCTGAGAATCAGAACATTCATTGGACCGTTACAACATCAATTTTTACTTATTCTGAGCGAATAATAGTCTTTCTTATAGTTCATATTGTTATCATTCACCTTGTTTTTTAATCATTAGATTCGGAGTCCTAAAACTTGAGATACGTTATTTCTTGAAATTGGCTCACAAAACCACATTTTCGTTTCAAGATCTTGATCCTGGTCGGTTGGTTCTTTGTTAACTCGAAGAGTCACATCAATTTGGTATTAGAGCTATAACTTACAGGTCTCCCTTGATGAATTTATCATGTCCAAGATTCAACCAAGAGGAGGATTCTTGGTTCAAGAAGATGAACAAACGAGGATACATGAATCTCTTTTTCACACTAGATGCATCTCCTATGGAAATGTTTGTTCACTGATCATTGATCGTGGGGAGTCACATAAATATCGTTTATGAAGAGATGGTAAAAAACCTTGGCTTGTCAACCAAACTTCATCCATATCCTTACAGCATCGAAGTTGAAGATGATGATGGTTTAGAGGTAACTCGTCAATGCCTAGTATCTTTTTCTATTGGTAAGATCTATAAAGATAAGATTTGGTGTGACGTAATGAATATGGATGCTTGTCACTTATTACTTGGAAGACCATGGGTGTATGATCGGTGTGCTAAATATGATGAAGACCTTAATACCTATTTTTTTAACAGAGGATGGACATAAAATTATTTTAGTACCATGAATTATGAAGAAATTGCTAAAAATATAACGCTCAATGATGATTGTTTTCTGACCAAATTATAAATAATTGGTCTAATGAATGGAGAAAAGTCTTTGGATATTGGTATTAGTATGGAAGAGGACAAGGAGGAGGAGCATGCACAAGATCCACAAGTTGAGGATTTACCTCCGAAGTTTGATGATGATCCATTGGAGCATCCCATATGTGAGCTTAACTTTCCAACAAATAGAGATGCTCAACATAATATTAATTTGATTGTTGATTCCATCCTTCCAAACGAGGCAGCATATTGCATTAATCCATAAGTGTTTTTTAAAATTTTCAATCATAAGAGGAAGGGTTGCTTAAAAAGGAGTCCACAATGGAGGGTTTGAGTTCATATTTTGTTCCAGGTTTTCTCTTGCCCCCAAAGAACGAATATTTTCAATAATATGTAGGAAAAGGAGATCTCAACACAAATTTCATCATTGGATATGATCTAATTAAATATGAGAGTGGGAATGTTGTTACTGATGCCTTCTATCCGGACTCACCAATGAATAATGAGAAGGTATATTTCATTAATTAGATAATGAGAAGGTTACATGAACAATCCAAATTTCATTACCGTTAGAACTTCATTCAAGATTTCCCCAAAATATTACATTACTCGTTCATAGTTTAGAAATGGAAACATATGATACAAAATACAACATTTCTAATTTGACTTTCCAAAACAAGGTACCACCCATGCTATGTTATGTCCACGGAGCCTCTAATAGATACAAAAGAGTAGCATGATGGTGCCAGAAACAAGGCTCCGACTATACCTCAAAACAATATACACAAAGGACAAGAGATACAAGACCCCCAAATGAAATGGAGCTCACCAAGTCAGCTAAGGACAGGGTGTGCTGCTATCACTGATCAGTACCACCTACTGTGGAACCACCTGCATCCATTAAAGATGCAGAGCCCCTGGCAAAGGGGAAATTAGTACATATGGATTAGTACTAGTATGTAAAACTAAACACCCTCTCAATAGAACGAGTAACAGTAAAATGAGAAGGAAACATGACATCAATAAGAGCCTCAAATAGTATCAAGGGGTCAAGTTAGGAGAAAGTAAATTTCAAGTAAGTTTTAACAACTTTTAAGTTGAGAGATCTTTAGTAACGATATACCACCACATTTTTAGCACGGAGTCCGATCGCAGCACTATCAGCTAAGCCATCTCATCCCGAGACATCCACTCATAACACCACCATGTGCACGGCATGGCGTCCGATCTCAGCCCGATCGGCTAAGCCGTCTCACCACAATGTTGTGTGGGTCGACATCACATCACATCTTGCTAGCAGTAATCTCATCCCATTTAAGGGGAAATATCTCAACACATCAATCTCATTCCATATAAGGGGAGACAATCTTGTCACATCAACACGGGGATTTACACCATAATCACTCCTACACCAGCACGTGTAGTTTCGGGGTTAGGTTATTTCGACCTACCCTTCCTTGGTGACTAGAGGATACTCCCAAAGAATTTATGATTTAAAGGATTTACAACACATTTCATAATCTTTCACACGCCTTTCCATTTCATTGTCACCAGTGGCCACAATTGTAATATCATTCTTAGCACGTCGGCGTATTTCATATTTCATACTCACCCCTATAAATTTAAAGCATGACCATGGATTATCATCAATAATAGCAATTTTTAAATCAATACTTCAATTACACATATGGGCAAATAAGAGTCTTAAGCACATTGAGTTTCTCTACCACGATTAGCATGCTAGCTGGAAATTGAAACATGGTTTTTAAATCACAACATCTTTGATACATTGATCCTACTAGATTACATTCTCAGAGGGAATCATGATAGGAACATTTGGAGCACATTTTAGGTACATACATCTTTCAACACAATACTCATTTTAAAATAATCAAATCTATTGGGAAGGGCTCGCATGATCGCAACTTACAAGGACATCAAGGAAGTCGATTCTACAAGAGGAGTTTAGCCAACTGTCACGACCCTAACCCCGAACCTGGTCGTGATGGCGCCTCTCATGAAGACAAGGCCAGCCAATTTAACCAAAATCTCCTTTTAAGCAGTTAATTAACAAGAAAACAATATAAGCATGATTCGATAGCAATCATTCGTGGAAATATAGCTAATCATCCCGACACGGCTCAAACCGGGGTGTCACAAGTCATGAGCAACTATGGATCCTGAGACATGTCTACTAAATAAAATACCTGGCACAACTGTTTGATAAGCATGGGAACAACAGGATAAGAGAGATACACGGCTTCGGACGCCAACAGCTACCTCGTAGTCTCTGAATCGCCGCCTGGACGGGAGGAGTCAGCACACCCGAGTGGAACCAACAACGCCAGAATCTGCACACATGGTACAGGGTGTAATGTGAGTACTATGACTCAGTGAGTAATAAATATAAATAACGACTGAAAGTAACAAAACACATAAAGCACAAGGCATTCTATAATGAAGCATTAAAACCTCATTTGAAAACAGCAAATCAGTGAGCAATCAAGTAAAACCTCATTTCAATGGGTAAAACATGTAATTTTTCAGGTAAATAATGTGAAGTAAAATAAAAAAGAAATAGACGATCGCCCCTCGGGCTCAATATCAACAAATTCGCCCCTCGGCCAATATCACAGAACAGTACCAGCCCCTCGGGCTCAAATCTCAGTATAATACCAGCCCCTCGGGCTATCACATGGAACAATATCAGCCCCTCGGGCTATATTTCACATCACAATGGATACCCGCGCTCACTAGGGGTATATAGACTCCGGGAGGGGCCCCTTACGGCCCAAGCGCAATATCAAGCCACCTCGTGGCATCAAATCTAGGCCCTCGGCCTCATATCAATCATGCCACCTCGTGGCGTATATAAAGTATCTCAGGCCCTCGGCCTCCTATCAGTCACAAGCCACCTTGTGGCATATAAAGTATCTCAGGCCCTCGGCCACATATTAGTCACAAGCCACCTCGTGGCATATAAAGTATCTCAGGCCCTCGGCCTCATATCACTCAGTAAATCCTCACATCTGGCCCTCAGCCGCACTTAGTCAAAAAATCATCACAAGCCCCTCGGGCATAGTAAAACAGTAGTTCTCAGCCCAAAAATATCATTAAAATATTATTTAAGTCTCAAAACTGAGTAAAAGTGGTCGAGTTGTAAAACAGTGAAAACAGCATGACTGAGTTCAGGTAATAAGTCAAAATAGTGAGGAAACAGTGATAAAAATCCCCGAAGGGTTCAAATAATTGGCACGAAGCCCAACTATGGCAATCAGCCTAAATCATGATGATAACAAATAAGTTTCAGCCAAATATGCGATGAAAATCATCAATAAGGACGGACCAAGTCACAATCCCCAGTAGTAAACGACCCCACGCTCATCATCGAGTGCGTGCCTCACCTCAATATAGCACTACGATGTACAATCTGGGATTTAAAACCCTCAGAACATCATTTACAATCACTACTCACCTCGAACCGGCATAATCCCTAGCCCGCGACGTCTTTTCCCCTCGAATTGGCCTCCACGCGCGTCAAATCTACCCAAAATCAGAACGAATACGTCACAATATGCTGAGGGGACAAAGCCCAAGCGAAAACAATCGAAAAATACCAAGATAGTCCAAAATTAGCAAAACCCGAGCCCCGGGCCCACTTCTCAAAGCTCATAAATTTTCACATCAACGGGTTCCTTATCTCCCAACGAGTTCAACCATACAAAAATTATCGAATTCCGACATCGGTTCGACCTCCAAATCTTAAATCTAAACTTAAGGATTTTTCACTATTTTTCCAACTTAATCACCAATAAAAATACTAAAAATAGTGTTATACTGGGGTAATTTGACCAAAGTTGAGTAAAGAACACTTACCCCGATGTTTCCCTTGAAAATCTCCCGAAAGCCGCCTCAAAATCCGCTTCAATCCGAGTTCTATAGCTCTAAATATGTAAAAATGGCCGAAACCCCTATTTTAAGAATTTGTCCAAGCAAGTCTCATTTGGACATATTTTCGAGGCTGATTTTGATGTGATTTAGGGCATTTTGGAGATGTTTCTTAGATGGTAACGACAGTGGTTTTTACATAGCCAATGGTTACCGGTTTCTATTTATAGTGGGTCAAAAAATCGGAACAAAATATCCCTTTTCCGTCGGGTTTGCGACCGCATTTTTGTCGCATAACAGACATGCGGTCCGCATTTTGACATGGCCATCGCAGATTGTAACCCTAGCCTCCATCGCATTTGAGATTTGTGGTCCGCATTGTTGGAGATGCGATCGCATATGTGACCGCATTTTTGACGTTGATTTTTGCCCAGAAATCTATCTCGATCTGTGATCTCAGTGTGTGCGATATGCGGCTCACATTGTAGAAATGCGACCGCATATGAGACCGCATTTCTGACATTTATCTTTGCCCAGAAGTTTGTCTTGGTCTGTGGTTCTCAATGTGAGATATGCGGTCCGCATTGTAGAAATGCGACCGTATATGGGACCGCATTTCTGATATTGATCTTTGCCCAGAAATCTGTTTTGGTCTGCGATCTCAGTGTGAGATATACGGCTCGCATTGTAGAAATGCGACCGCATTTCTGACATCGATCTTTCAATTTGATCCTGAATCGTCCGAAATCCAAACTCAACCACGCAAACAAGTTATAATACGCATTACAAAGCTGCTCGAGATCTTAAGTCGCTGAACAAGGCATAAATTCTTAAAACGGCAAGTCGGGTCGTTACACCAACATACCTTGCTTTGAGCTTCCTTAAATTACTACAATGTTCCGAAAGTCTTAGCAACTTTGATCTATTTAGAAACATAACAAAATTGAACACAAATTAGGAGGGTATTCGTGGTTTCAGCTCATTTGAGCATTTTATCAAACACTAGGTGGGCATTATGATTTCAAGGCCCTCATATGGTGGATTCCTTCATCCCACAACCCAAAGTCTACCCATTTGAGCTCAACGACCTTCCCAAAAACCTTGATAGTACATGCATTCATAAATAACACTCTCACACCAAGAATCACACTACCCGTTAACCATCTTCTACCCAAATTTGAAATTGAAACTAGGATATGGAACCTTACATCTTGGATGAAGAACTTGTGAGTTTTCCTTGTGGATTCTCCAACTTTTGAGAAAATATTGATGAGCAATAAGCTTAGGAACTCCCCTCTAACTCTAGATCATTTCCTCACTCTAAAATATCAAATGTTTACCTTACAAATGGTCCTTAATATACATATATCGAAATTGGGCCGGGTTATAAAAACCAGAAAATGGACCCTCTGAAGATAGCTCTACGGTCGCAAAGTGAAAAATAGATCGGGTCTGCAACCTGCAAAATGGATTGTAGAAACGGTCCCAAAAACTGGCCTGGTCTGGTCCAGTCTGCAGCCAGGTCTGCGGCCAGCATACCAATTGTGCGGCCACAGAATGGACCACAGAATCTCCCTCCGGAGATCTTCATGTTGGTTCTGCGATGGATGTGTGGGCCGAAAAATGATTATTTAGTCACATAGTTGACCGCAAAACAACCTCCAAAATTGGCCCATTTCTCTGCTTCACTCTACGACGGATCTGCGGTCTGCGGATTAGTTCTGCGGTTGCATAATGGGCGGCAGAAACGCCCTATTCTGCAACAATTTTTTTTCCATAACTCCCCAACGCTCTACTCAAGCCAAAAATTCCATAACGCGATGAACTTTACAACCCTCCTATACATTAGCCTATCTCGGCACCACGAAACCCCGAATTTTAGGTGAAATATTTACGGGGCCTTACATTGGAATAGAGTGTTTTTCTGTATTTTGTCTTCTTTATCCTTGTTTTTGTTCCAAGCAAGGTGGTGATAGTCTTTATCTTGTTTTCAATTGCGTGTGGTGTTTCTTTATGACGTTAATTGATTCCAAGTGGCGACTTTAGGAATTTTTTAGTTCTTGATCATTCAAGAACACGTTTCTTGATCTGAATTTGTTCATTTAATACCCTAAAATCAGAACTTTCATCGAACCATTACAACATCAAAATTTACTTATTTATTTTGATAGATTAAATAGTCTTTCTTATAGTTCAGATTGTTATCTTTCACATCGTTTTTGAATCACCAGATTCCAAGCCCTAAAACTTGAGATATGTTATTTCTTGTAATTGGCCCACAAAACTACTTTTTCATTTAAAGATCTTGATCCTGGTCGGTTGGTTCTTTGTTAACTCGAAGAATCACATCAATGTTCGCCTCGGAACGAGAATACACCAGAATGTCATCAATGAATAAGATCACGAACACGTGAAGATAGGGTCTGAATACATTATTCATGAGGACCATAATAGCTACTGGGGCATTTGTTAGCCCGAACAACATCACCAAGAACTCAAAGTGCCTATATCTTGTTCAGAAGGCCGTCTTCGGAATGTCCTTCTCCTTAACCCTCACCTAATGATACCCTGAACGCAAGTCAATCTTGCAAAAATACTTAGCACCCTGGAGTTGGTCAAATAGGTCATCAATCTTCGGAAGTGGATACTTGTTCTTTATAGTAACCTTATTCAACTGTTGATAGTCGATACACATCCTTAACGACCTGTCTTTTTTTTTTTTGCACGAAAAAGATTGGTGCACCCCAAGGTGATGTGCTAGGGCTAATGAAGTGTCATAACCCAACCGAAGGGCCGCGACGAGCACCTGGTGCCTAACTCAATCGATTACCAACATAATGTATCTTTCTTATCATACTATGATGTGTAAATGAGCCATAAATGTATTCATGAGATAAATAGAATAAAACATATGAGAATACTTGACATAGGACAACCCAACATGGAATACAAACTTAAACATGTGAAATACGGGCCTATAAGAAAAAAAAATGATCACTTATATACTCAAAACATAGGCCGAAGAGGCCATACAATAGTCCATATGCGTGACATCTTTCTACAAGCCTCATAGAGAACATAAATGTCCTAAAGGCCGGGATAGGGCCCGATCATACCAATCAATACGTGCCCAAAGCATACTGACCAAATAAGCAACTCCTGACCAAGTGGAGTGTGCCAACACCTTCCGCTGAGCTGATAGCCTACTAGGAGGACTGTCAACCTGTCTATCGGTACTTGCGGGCATGAAACGTAGCGTCCCCAAAAAAAATTAATGTCAGTACGAATAATATACCGAGTATGTAAGGCATAAAAATTAGTATATAAAAGACATGAAAGAAATATAGAGTAAAGGATTCAACCTGTAAGTTTGAATAGCTTTGTGAATCATGAAAAAATTATAATGTCATGCATATCCATATAAATGTCATATCATGCATAGGTATATGCATAGATAACATCATCAGGCCTCTAAGGGCATCCCATCATATCATATCGACCTCAGTGGGCGAAATCATCAACGTATACCAGCTGATCAGGTGGTGGTGTGTATATAATGTCGTAACCTTTCCCCATACCCCACATATCTATATTATATGCGTATATAACCCCATCTGGTCATGGGTTAATGTACATGTATAAATGAATGAAATGCATAAGGAAGTAAGTGGATAAGATCTCTCGGAATGTCATAAGATCGATATGCCTTCGATTAATATCATGAAATAAACTTTATCAACTTACATATTTTTTGAGACCCATGAATAATAGGACAAATGGGGAATCAAGAACATAGACACCCCTAGTACTTGTAAGAATAGAGTCATTTGTGAAAGTTCCGCGTTTACTGGTTTCGTTTGTATCATATGGATCATGCCAAAAGGAAAGAAGGGATAGTCTAAACATACCTTATCACACCCAGTCCAATAACCACGTTGAGCTCATCGCGCCACACCTTAATCTACAACAATGATTATAAAACTATCATTACGTTACGGAAGGTTCAACTATCACACAACAAACGAAAAGCTTATCTTATAATAAAACGGGCTGCATCTCCCCTATAATCTTTACTTCCTCCCAATTCGACGTAACACCAACAATAATAAGAACATAACAATAACAAAATGTATACATTATTTCCAGCCTTATCTCTATCACAACATAGCAAAAAACAGCCCACACACACCCTAATCACTTCATACACAAAACGACAACCATAGTAGTGTCAAATAACCTGAAAATGTAATGACGAACGACCAGCCCGCCATTCCTCCATTATGTGATGTTTCTCCACGCCTTTTCTCCTTCAAAACTCCATAAAACAGCAGCAAAACAGAAAATCCAAAAACAACACGAAACAGCCCACAAAACAGTCCACTACAAGTTTAATAACTCGAAATCACAGCTTCCGATCACCGTCCCGTGAGTTCTTACAATTATTGAACGAATTTCTCTACTTTTACAACAGAAAACATGGATGAGAGAGGGAATTATACTTACCTTATTAGGTGAATATCTCGGCTCCTATCTTGGTTTTTCAACTTTTAGGTTTTCCTCCAACTAGAACTTCAAAAGAAGAGAAAATCATTTAGGGTTTGGTGTTGAATTTCTGGGAGACGTTTGCAGGGGTATATCTCTAGTTTTTTTTATCTATAATGAGTGTAATATCTAAAGGAAATCATCCCTTAAAAGGGATCTTTGGCCTACTCAAGCTAAGCCCCTTTTTGGACATATTTCGTCCTTTCTTTTAAGCAAGTAGGTGACACACCTACTTGTCACCTATGCAGTCTGCACCGTCTCGCGAAAATGCAAATATATCTCTACTCTGATGTCTTATCAATTAACGGTTTAATGCGCTAGAAACTAAGCTCGTAGATATTCAATTTTGTAGGTAGATCATCCCGTACGTCAAAGAATATTGCGAGAAAAGCTTATCTACATTTGACCTAATTTTCAGTATATTTGTGAGTGTAACTTGTGATGACCTTTGCCAACTTTTGTTCCACAACCCACTTGGTTTCTAACATAACGCACGGCTATCATACAACAAAAGTAACTCATAATATAACATCCTTATAATTTTAAGCACCCTAGTCTCACTCTAAAAGTACATGTTACAACATTCCCAACTTGACGACTTTCGACGAAACTTATTTTCTTCAATTTGTTTAGCTACTAAGCCTTTCAACCCTCTTGGCACTTTCAGCTCATGATCTAAAGTATTTGTACCCTCCAAGGTAACATTATTAACTTACTTCATGTACATTCAAAGATGATCTCATTTCTGAGCTTACATCAATTTTTTTTGGGCATATCCCATAAGCACCACATTAACATGGAAAAGTTCAAGATTCCAAAAAATCAAAAGAAAGAAACTTATGATTATGGATTAGTATTTGAAAGCCGACTTAAGAGGATTCACTGCAGAAATATTGGTACAATGTTACGATTGAGAAAATGGGATTTAGTTCGGTCACATGCTAAAATGCAACTTAGAGCCTGGTGAATGTGAGTTCAACCAAATCGTAGAAGTTGCCAATCTCGTGCCATTAGTAGAGCCTTTAGACCCGTGGACGAGTCTTTCTCAACTAGAGAAGAATAATGTAAAAGAAGAATATATGTTAGATTTTATTAATTTTGCCAAGATCAAGTTTTAGAGCTCAAGTCCAACCATATAGACTTATTTTCAAGAAGGGCAAGAAGTCCAAGAAGCTCAAGATAGATTTCAAGAAGAAAATATTCTTTCCTCCTTAAAATAGGATTTATTATGTCTTTACAAGGAAGGATTTCTTGTTTATTTTTCTTGGAAAGTTTAGACTTTATTTATTGTCTTCCTTATAGAATAAGGATTTTTCTTTTGGTAGGATTCTAGTTTCTTTTCCTTGTAGACTAAGGATTTAACTTTTTTTTATATTTGTAGTCATCAAAGAAGGGACCCCAGGCCTATATAAAGGGTTCTCATGCTTTATTGAGCAAAACTTCACGTTTTTTGACCTTTACCCTAATTTGCAATAGAATGTTTTTCTCTATTTTGTCTTCTTTATCCTTGTTTTTGGCTCCAAACAAGGTGGTGATAGTCTTTATCTTGTATTCAATTGAGTGTGGTGTTTCTTGATCATGTTAATTGATTCCAAGTGGTGACTTTAGGAATTTTTTAGTTCTTGATCATTCAAGAACACGTTTCTTGATCTGAATTCGTTCGTATAATACCCTAGAATCAGAACTTTCGTCAAATCGTTACAGCATAGATATTTACTTATTTTGATCGAATAATTAATCTTTTTTATAATTCATATTGTTATCTTTCACATCATTTTTGAATCATCAGATTCCGAGTCCTAAAACTTGAGATACGTGATTTCTTGAAATTGGCCAACAAAACGACATTTTTGTTTCAAGATCTTGATCCTGGTCGGTTGGTTCGTTGTTAACTCGAAGAGTCTCATTAATTTGGTATCAGAGCTATAGCTCACAGGTCTACCTTGACGAATATATCATGTCCAAGATTCAACCAAGAGGAGGATTCTTGGTTCAAGAAGATGAAGAAATGAGGCAACATGAATCTCATTTCCACACTAGATGTACCTCCTACAGAAAACTTTGTTCGTTGATCATCGATTGTGGAGTCACATAAATATCTTTTCTGAAGAGATGGAAAAAAAATTTGTCTTGTCAACCAAACGTCATCCATATCCTTACAGCGTCAAAGTTGAAGAAGATGATGGTTTAGAGGTAACTCGTCAATGCCTAGTATCTTTTCTATTGGTAAGATCTACAAAGACAAGATTTGGTGTGACGTAATGAATATGGATGCTTGACACTTATTACTTGAAAGACCATGGGTATATGATAGGTGTGCTAAATATGATAAGACCTTAATACCTATTCTTTTACAGAGGATAGACGTAAGATTATTTTAGTACTATTGAATTCAGAAAAAATTGCTAAAAATCTAAAGCTCAATGATGATTCTTTTATGACCAAATTACAAATAATTGGTCCAATAAATGGAGAAAAGTCTTTGAATGTTGGTATTACAATGGAAGAGCACAAGGAAGAGGAGCATACACTAGATCCACAAGTTGATGATTAACCTCCGAAGTTTGATGATGATCTGTTGGAGCATTCGATACGTGAGCATAACTTTCCAACAAAACATGATGCTCAACATAATATTAATTTGATTGTTGAATCTATCATTCCAAAAAAGGTAGAATTATGTATTAATCCAAAAGTCTATAAAACTTTTCAAGCACAAGTGGAAGGGTTGCTTAAAAAGGAGTCCATAATTGAGGGATTGAGTTCATATTTTGTTCCAGCTTTTTTCTTGCCCCCAATGAACGAATATTTTCAAGAATATGTAGGAAAGGAGATCCTAACACAAATTCATCATTGGATATGATCTAATTAAATATGAGAGTGGGAACGTTGTTACTGATGAATTATAAAAAAAATACTTTAATCTCCAAGCTTGATCAAAGGTAATTGAATTTTGTTCTTCTAAAGGTTTTTGTGGTACTAGCACAATTTTTTTGGGCACATCCTATAATCACCACATTGACATGGAAAAGTTCAAGATTCATGAAAATCAAAAGAAATTAACTTATGATTATGGTTTAGTATTTGAAAGCCAACTTAAGAGGATTCATTGCAGAAATATTGGTACAAAGTTATGATTGAGAAACCGGGATTTAGTTCGGTCACATGCTAAACTTTCTTACTACACGATAAAGCTCTTTGATAGGTTAGAAAAATGCAACTTAGAGCCTAGTGAATATGAGTTCAACCAAATCATGGAAGTTGCAAATATTGTGCCATTTATGGAGCCTTCAGATCCAAGGACGAGTCTTTCTCAACCAGGGGAGGATGATGTAAAAGAAGAATCTATGTTAAATTGTATTAATTTTTGCCAATATCATGTTTTAGAGCTCACGTCCAAACATATGGACTTATTTTCAAGAGCGCAAGAAGTCCAAGATGCTCAAGATTGATTTGAAGAAGCCAAGATTCTTTCCTCTTTAAAATAGGAATTATGTTTTTACAAGAAAGGATTTCTTGTTTCCTTTTCTTGGTAGGTTTCGACTTTATTTATTGTCTTCCTTTAAGAATAAGTATTTTCTTTTAGTACGATACTAGCTTCTTTTCCTTGTAGAATAAGGATTTTACTTTTTTTGTCTTTAGATATTTTATTTCCTTATTAGAATAGTAATTGTAGTCATAAAAGAAGAGACCCTAGACCTATATAAAGGTTTCTCATGCCTTACAGAGTATAAAATTCACGTTTTTTTAGATTTACCCTAATTTGCAGTGGAGTGTTTTTCTCTATTTTGTCTTCTTTATCCTTGTTTTTTGTTCCAAGCAAGGTGCTGATAGTCTTTATCTTGTTTTCAGTTGCATGTGTTGTTTCTTTATCATGTTAATTGATTGCAAGTGGTGACTTAGGAATTTTTGAGTTCTTGATCATTCAAGAACAAGTTTCTTAATCTAAATCATTTATTTAATACCCTAGAATCAGCACTTTCACTGAACTGTTACAACATCAATATTTACTTATTTTGAACAAATAAATAGTCTTTCTTATAGTTCAGATTGTTATCTTTTACCTCGTTTTTGAATCATCATATTCTGAGTCCTAAAACTTGAGATACATTATTTCTTGAAATTGGACCACAAAACCACGTTTTCGTTTCAAGATCTTGATCCTGGTCGGTTGGTTCTTTGTTAACTCAAAGAATCACATCAATTTTTCGCCTCCGAATGAGAATACACCAGAATGTCATCAATGAATATTATCATGAAAACGTCAAGGTAGGGTCTTAATACACTATTCACGAGATCCATTAAAGCTGTTGGGGCATTTGTTAGTCCGAACGACATCACCAAGAACTCAAAGTGCCCATATCTTGTTCGGAAAGCCGTCTTCTGGATGTCCTTCTCCTTAAGCCTCGCCTAATGATACCTTGAACGAAAATCAGTTTTGGAGAAATACTTAGCACCCTGGAGTTGGTCAAACATGTCATCAATACTCTGAAATGGATACTTGTTCTTTATAGTAACCTTATTCAATTGTTCATACTCGATACACATCCTTAACGACCAGTATTTCTTTTGCATGACTAAGACTGGCGCACCCCAAGGTGAAGTGCTAGGCCTAATAAAGTGTCACGACCCAAATCGAGGGGCCGCGATGGGCACCCGATGCCTAACTTAACTGAGTACCGACATAATGTATCTTTCTTATCATACTATCATGTGTAAATTAGCCGAAAAGGCTGTTATGAGATAAACAGAATAAAACATAAGAGAACACTTGACATAGGAGAACCCAACATGCAATACAAACTTATACATGTGACATACGGGCCTATAAGACCAAAATTATCACTTGTAAACTCAAAACATAGGCCGACAAGGCTATACAATCTTTCATATGCATGACATCTGTCTACAAGCCTCTAAGAGAACATAAATTTCATAAAGGTCGTAGAGGGTCCCACCATACCAATCAATACATGTCCAAAGCATACTGACCAAAGAAACAACTCCGGAGCAAGTGGAATGTGCCAACACCTTCCGCTGAGCTGATAGCCTACTAGGAGGACTGTCGGCCTGTCTATCGAGACGTGCGGGCATGAAACACTGCGTCCCAAGGCAAAAGGAATGTCAATACAAATAATGTGCTGAGTATGTAAGGCATTAAATTTCAGTATATAAAAGACATGAAAGAAACATGGAGTAAAGGACTCAACCTGTAAGTCTGAATAGCTTTGTGAATCCTGAAACATTTATAATGTCATGCATATGCGTATAAATGTGATATCATGCATAGGTATATGTGTACATAACATCATCAAGCATCTAAGGGCATCCCATCATATCATATCGGCCTCAATAAGTGAAATCATCAACATATGCCAGTTGATCAGGTGGTGGTGCGTATATAGCATCGTAACCTTTTTCCATACCCAATATACATATAATATACGCGTATATAACGCCATCTGGTCATGGGTCAATGTAAATGTATAAATGAATACAATGCACAAGGAAGTAAATCGAAAAGATCTCTCGGAATATCATAAGATTAATATGCCTTCGGTTAATATCATGAAATAAACTTTATCAACTTACGTATTTTCTGAGACCCATGAATAATAGGACCCATGGGGAATCAAGAACATAGGAACCCCTAGTACTTCTAAGAATAGAGTCATTTGTGAAAGTTCCTCGTTTGCTCGTTTCATTTGTTTCATATGGATCATGCCAAAATGAAAGAAGGGATAGCCTTAACATACCTTATCACCCCTGTCCAATAACCACGTTGAACTTTTCAATTTCACCTTAATCTACAACAATGATAATAGTACTATCATTACGTTTCGGAAGGTTCAACTATCGCACAATGAACGACAAGCTTATTTTATAATAAAACGGGCAGCATCTCCCCTATAATCTTTGCTTCCCTGCAATTCGACATAACACCAAAAACAATAAGAACACAACAATAACAGCATGTATACATTATTTCCAACATTATCTCCGTCACAATATACCACAAAAAAGACCACACACACACTAATCACTTTATACACAAAACGACACCCATAGTAGTGTCAAACAACCTGAAAATGTAATGACAAATGACCAGCCCACCATTCTGCCATTATATGGTATTTATCCACACCCTTCCTCCTCCAAAACTCCATAAAACAGCAGCAAAATAGACAACCCAAAAACAACATTAAACAGCCCACAAAACAGTCCACTACAAGTTGAATAACTCGAACCCACGGCTTCCGATCACCGTCCCGTGATTTCTTGCAATTATTGAATAAGTTTCTATACTTTTACAGCAGAAAAAATGGATGAGAGAGGGAATTATACTTACCTTATTGGACATATTTTGTTCTTTCTTTTAAGCAAGAAGGTGACACACCTACTCGTCACTTATGTAGTGTGCACAGCCTCGCAAGAATGTAAATATATCTCTACTTCGATGTCGTATCGATTAACGGTTTAATGCGCTGAAACTAAGCTCGTAGATATTCAATTTGGTAGGTAGAGCATCCCGTAATTCAAAGAATATTTAGAGAAATGCACATCTACATTTGACCTAATTTTCAGTACATTTGTGAACGTAACTTGTGATGACCTTTGCCAACTTTTGTTCCACAACTTGCTTGAGTTCAAACATACACACGACTATCATACAACAAAAGTAACTAATAATATAACCTCCTTATAATTATAAGCACCCTAGCCTCACTCTAAAAGTACATGTTATAATATTCCCAACTTGTCGACTTTCAACGAAACTTATTTTTTTCAATTCGTTTAGCTTCTAAGCCTTCCAACCTTCTTGGTACTTGCAGCTCATGATCTGTAATATTTGTACCCTCCAAGGTAACATGATTAAATTAATTTATGTACTTTCAAAGATGATCTCATTTCTGAGCTTACATCAATTGACTTACGACATACTTTTATGTATGAAACATGGGGTGTAAAATGAAGGCCTTATCAAGCAAGTCCTTCAACTGCGCCGTCAACTCTCGCAACTCTGCAGTGGTCATTCTGGATAGAGGGATAGAGATCAGCTAAGTGTCAGGCAACACATCAATGCTAAACTCAATCTCCCTTTCAGGAGGAAGCCTTGGGAGTTCATCTGCGAAAATGTCTGGAAATTCATTGACCACGGGGATTGATTGTAGAGTAGGCGGCCTCGCCTCCGCATCTCTAACGTGAACGAGATGATAAATGTAACCTTTTGAGATCATTTTCCTTGCCTTAAGATAGGAAATAAACCTACCTTTCAGTGTAGCAATGTTCCCCTACCATTCAATGACGGGTTCACCAGGAAATTAAAACCTAACCATCTCCGTACGACAATCAACGTTTGCATAGTATGATGACAACCAGCGCATTCCCATTATCACATTGAAATCAACCATTTCTAACTCAAATAGATTCGCCGAGGTTTGATGACTACAAATCATCATTGTGCAACCTCTATATATCTTTTTAGAAATCATAGAATCTCCTATTGGAGTTGAAACCGCAAGTGATTTACTTATCAATTCCGATCCAACGCCAAACTTATTAGCCACAAAGGGGGTAATATATGATAATGTAGATCACGGATCAATCTGCACATATACATCATAAGAAAACACAGAGAATATACCTGTAACAACATTTGGAGATGACTCGAGATCCTGTCGACCTACTAGACATAGATTCAATTTTGAATACTGCTCAAACTCGGTACTGAACCTTTACCTCTACCACGATCTGTCGACTGCTGAAAACCCCGTGCTAGAGGTCGAACTGATGAGGAAGAACCAGACATAAATCCAATTGCCCATACCACCACCTTCTCTTTAGGACAATCTCGCATCATATGGCCAGGCTGTCCACAAGAATAGCATGCATCGGAACCTCGACGATACAGTACAAACTGGGCCTTTTCCACACTGATCACAACAGGGTGTTGAGGGTCTCGTCTGACTAGTATCCCTATGATATTGCGAGTGTGACATCCACGAACTTTGACCTGGACTAGAATAGATAGATCGATCATACTGAGGCCTCTGAAACTATGGAGGAGCACTAGCTATAGGTGGCACCGAACTCCTCAAAGACTGGGGCCTGATACTACCTCTGAAGTCACCAAAATAACCTGTGAATCTCGCCCTCTTACACTGGCCCCTATCCTGCTCCCTATCTTCCCTTTGCTGGCGCTTACGATCCTCTAGTGCTTGGGCATAAGCTTGAATACTGGAAATATCTGTGCTCTCCACCAAGGAGGTTGTCGTGCACTCATTTATCAAATGTGGTCCCAACCCATTCACGAACAGGTATGCCCTATCGCTCATCTCAACCACCATATGGGGAGCATACCTTGCTAAAGAATCAAACTGCATACTATACTCTCGCACACTTCTTTCTAGGGTTGTGCATCTTTTATTCTATGTGTATTCTGTTTGAGGTATAGTCGGAGCCTTGTTGCCGGCACTACCATTGTACTTTTTTATATCCATTAGAGGCTCCGTAGATATAGTGTGGGTTGTGTATTAGTGTGAGAATGTTAAACTAAAGATGTCGTAATTGTATCTCATGCTTCCACAGTAAAACTATGGTTGTGAAATGTATTGTTTTGGAGACGTATAAATGAAGTATCTAATGGTAATGGAACTAGTGTTGTCCATGAACCCTCGTGGTATTAATTAATGAAGTTTATATTCTCTTTATTTATGGGTGAGTTGGGTGGGTAGAAGGAAATCTAGCAGGCTTGCTCGGCCGGGTTATCTCGGTTGAGCACCGGTCGCGCTCCCCGAGGTCGGGGCATGAAAAACTTGGTATCACAGCCTAAGATTTTAAAGTGTCCTAGGATGTCTCGGAGCCTTGTCTAGTGGAGTCCTTCTTATCGGTGTGTTGTCGGCCACATCTATAATTAGGAGGCTACTTGGGAACTTAGGAATAATACCCTTCTTTCATGTTCTCGATCGTGCGATGAAGCAAATTGTAAGATTGTTCCTTCTTTAACTCGTGCTTTACTCTAACTTTCAGTACATGGTGCCTAGGAAGAAGGCAAGAACTAGCCAAGGAGCCACTGTCACCCCAGGAGTGGCAGCTGATTCGATATTTGATGATGTGGGTGAGCACTCGAGGGGTGAGGATATTTCCCCAGTTACTACACCGCCTGAATCCACTATTCCTGCTCAGATTGCACCAATTCCTACACTTATTAAGGGTGCAACGGTCCCTCCAATTGATATTCTAGTTCCACCTCCAGCTCCAGCTTCTGATTCCGCTGTTTCAGATGGGGATCTTAGGGGAGCCATATAGATGTTGGCTCAGATAGTGGCCTCCCAGGCCCAGAGATCAAATGTTGCACCTGCTTCATATAGTCAGCCAGGGGATTTCACTAGTTCTAGGGTGAACAGGTTTCTCTAGTTCGATCCTCCAGTGTTCACAGGTACTGATCCTGAGGAGGATTCCAGGACTTCATTAATGAAATGCACAAAACTCTCTGAGTTATCCGTGCTACTGAGACACAAGGAGTGGAGTTGGCCTCTTACCGCCTGAAAGGGGTGGCCTATTCTTGGTTTGAGATGTGGAAAGAGTCCCGTGATGAGGGGCGCCCTCCGACGAGGTGGAGTGAGTTCACTAGTGCTTTTATGGATCATTTCTTGCCTGTCGAGACTAAGGCGGCCCATTCCACTGAGTTTGAGAGCCTGAAGCAGGGTAGCATGAATGTGTGGGAGTACCATATGGAATTTGCACGCCTGTCCAAGTATGCTATTCATATGTTGCTTACTGTGGAAGCTAGAGTTGCGGGTTTGTGCAGGACCTTAGCCCCTTGGTTATTAATGAGGTCGCTACGGCTGCCTTGAATTCTGATATGAACTATGGGAAGATGGCGGCGTTTGCTCAAGCTATACAGCATCGTAAATTGAAATATGGAAGGGAGCGTGAGGGTAGCAGCAAGGCTCGGACCGCGGGCTACTTGGGTGGTTCTTATGGTGGTGTTAGGTCGGCATTTAGGGGAAGGTCATCAAGGCCATCTCTATCATCCGCTCAGTCTTCGATGAGTGCACCACCATCCAGGCCTAGTCAGGGCAATAGGGGACCCCACCAGCAGGGTCAACCTGGAGGGAGATTCCAGCAGCGGTGGAGGGCCCCATGCCCTAACTGTGGGAGGATACACTTTGGGGTATGATTTATGGACCTACCTATATGCTACGGGTGCGGCGTGAGGGGTCACATTCAGAGGGATTGCCTCTCGTCCCGCTGGATCATGGGCAGAGGTGCGGCACAACCAGCTAGCTCTGCAGCTACTACATGCACAACACCTCCTCCAGCTCGAGGCACCCCAGCACCTGCAGGGCGTGGTGCAGCTAGGGGTGGTGCACAGTGTTCGGGAGGACTTGGTAGATTCTATGCTATGTAGAGGCGTCGGGATTCAGAGGCTTCTCCAGATGTTGTCACAGGTATATTGATTGTCTAATCCCATGACGTATATGCTGTTATTGATCCTGATTCCACTTTGTCCTATGTCACTCCCTATGTTGCTATGGAATTTAGGATAGAACCGAAACAGCTTCATGAGTCGTTCTCTGTATCTACTCTAGCTGGTGATTCTATTATGGCCACACGAGTCTATAGGGATTGTGTTGTCACGGTGCATGGTCGGGACACCATTGCCAATCTCATTGAATTAGAGATGGTTGATTTTGATGTAATAATGGGGATGGATTGGCTTTATTCATGTTTTACCAAGCTTGACTGTCGAACCAGAATCGTTAGCTTTGAATTTCAAAATGAGCCAATGATTGAACGGAAGGGGGAGGATGTGGTGCCAAAAGTGTAGGTTTATATTTTACCTTAAGGCCACGAAAATGATTAACAAGGGGTGTATTTACCATTTGGTCTGGGTTATGGACACCAATGCAGAGGCACCTACACTTGAGTCTATGCCTGTTGTGAATGAATTTTTGGAGGTCTTTTCGGATGAGCTCCCTGGGATCCTGCTAGACAGGGAGATTGATTTTGGGATTGATGTGATGCCAAGCATGCAACCTATATCAATTCCACCGTACAGAACGGCACCGGCAGAATTGAAGGAGCTAAAGGAACAATTGAAAGATTTGTTAGAGAAGGGTTTCATCCGGCCACGTGTGACGCCTTGGGGCGCACCAGTTCTATTTGTAAAAAAGAAGGATGGGTCTCTAAGAATGTGTATTGACTATCGGCAGCTCAACAAAGTTACAATAAATAATAAGTACCCACTGCCAAGGATAGATGATTTGTTTGACCAATTGCAAGGTGCTAAGCACTTCTCCAAGATCGATTTAAGATCCGGGTATCACCAATTGAAGATCAAGGAGTAGGATATTTCGAAAATTACTTTTCAGGACCCGGTATGAGCACTTTGAATTTCTGGTAATGTATTTCGGGCTAACAAATGTCCCCGCAGCTTTCGTGGATCTTATAAATCGGGTCTTCAAGCCTTTCCTTGACTCCTTCGTGATAGTGTTTATTGATGATGTTCTTGTTCATTCGCGGAGTCGGGAGGACCATGTCGATCATGTCACGACAATTTTACAGGTCCTATATCAGCACCAGTTATATGTGAAGTTTTTTGGCTCGAATCTATTACGTTCTTGGGTTATATTGTCTCTAGAGAAGGAATTGAGGTTGATCCGCAGAAAATTTCAGTCGTGAAGAATTAGCCTAGACCTACTACTCCAATAGAGATTCGTAGTTTCTTGGGCTTAGCTGGATATTACAGAATGTTTGTGGAGGATTTCTCTATACTTGCCTCTCCGTTGACTAAATTGACGCAAAAGGTGGTTAAGTTCCAATGGTCAGATTCTTGTCAAAGGAGCTTCCAACAGTTGAACTATCAAGATTAACTACGGCACCGGTGTTGACTCTACCAGGGGGTACGGATTGATTCGTGGTAGCTTCAAGGATCGGACTTAGGTGTGTATTAATGCAACATGGAAAGGTAATAGCGTATGCTTCTAGGCAACTCAAGAATCATGAAAAAACTATCCAACACATGACTTAGAGCTTGCGGCGGTACTATTTGTATTGAAGATTTGGCGTCATTATTTGTATGGGATCCATGTGGATATATTCACGGACCATATGAGCCTTTATTATATTTTCAGACAAAAGGAATTGAATATGAGGTAGAGAAGATGGCTTGAGTTACTCAAGGATTATGACATCGATATCATGTATCATCCGGGGAAGGCTAATGTTGTGGCGGATGCTCTTAGCCGGAAATCTATGGGTAGTTCGGCTCACTTGGTGGCATATCAAAGGTCGTTGGCCTAGGAGGTTCATCAATTAGCTAGTTTGGGAATTCGTCTTGCGGATTCTAGTGAAGGAGGAGTGATTGTGCAAAATAGGGCCGAATCATCGCTTGTTGACCCGTTGTTGGTACAACTGAAGGAGCAAATTCAAAAACATAAGACCATGGCCTTTTCTCTTGGCATGGATGATGGTACACTAAGGTACCAAGGGCGTCTATGTATTCCAAATGTAGATAGTCTTCGGGAGAGAATCATGACCGAGGCTCACACTTCTAGGTATTCCGTGCACCCAGACTCTACAAAAATGTGTCATGATCTTGGGGATGCAGAGTTGATAGGGCCAGACCTCGTGCATCAGGCTATGGAAAACGATAAGATCATTAAGGAGTGGTTGAAAACTGCTTAGAGTCATCAAAAGTCCAATACGGATGTGCGTCACAGGGATTTGGAGTTCAAAGAAGATGATTGGGTGTTCTTGAAGGTTTTCCCTATAAAGGGTGTAATGCGGTTTGGTAAGAAAGGCAAGTTGAGTCCAAGGTATGTCGGACCGTACAGAATCATTCAGAGGATTGGTCAGGCGGCGTATAAGGTCGAGCTACCACCTGAGATGTCATTAGTGCACCCGGTATTTTATGTGTCTCTGTTGCAGAAAGTAGTTGGAGACCCAACACTCATTGTTCCGGTTGAGACTATTGAGGTTAACGAGGAATTGACTTATGAAGAGATTCTAGTTTCTATTATGGATCTCCAAGTCCGAAAGTTGAGAAATAAAGAAATTTCCCCCGTGAAAGTGTTATGGCGCAACCAGCCGATTGAAGAGGCCACCTGGGAGGCCAAGGAAGAAATGAAGAAGAAGTCCTTATTTTTTTGAATAGCCATGTATTTATAAAATTGTGTTCTATGAAAATGCTAAGAATTACCTTCTACAAATTATGTATCATTTGTACCGTCAATGTTAAAGGTGTTTCTTTTTGGTGGTATACTGCTCGTGAGGCCACGGTTGGCATTGTTTTAATGTTATGTTGCGTCGCTGGTTCCTGCATATGTTGTTAGGACTAGTTTTGGGATTCTCTAGCAGGTGGATAGGCTCAATTACAGGGGAGACTTTGGCAAAATTTTTGGGAATTTAGGGAGTTAGTCAAAAATTGTAACTGCTGGTGTGTGTTGTAGCAACAGAGTCACATTGTGCGCTAATGGTGAATTTTGACCCTCATTCAAGAACGAATAATCTTAAGTGGGGGAGGATGTAAGACCCCATAAAATTTCACCTAAGACTCGGGGTTTTCTTGTGCCAAAGTAGGCTTGTGTGTTGACGAATGTATCGCGTTACCGACTTTTTGGTTGAGCAGTACGCTGGGGAGTGAAGGAAAAATTTTTGATAGAAGAAGACATTTTGCGGGCCACTACGCGGCCGCAGAATCGCTCTACAAGCTACAGAATGGCAATAGAGTGAAGCAGAAAACTAGGCAAGTTTGGGTGCTAATCTGCGGTCAACTATGCGATCGCAAAGCTGTTTCGCGGGCTGCACATCGACCGCGGAGCAAGCATGAAAATTTTTCGGAGGAAGGTTCTGCAGTGCATTATGCGACCGTAGAACAGGTCTGCGGACCGCACAATGGCCGCAGAGTAGGGCAGGAGTGCCCAGTTCTAGGGGCCATTTTCACGGCCTATTTCGCAGACCGCAGAAGCATTATGCAGTCGCATATGCAACCCTAGATTCTGGCGGAGCTTCATTCTTATGGTTTTTGTAACCTGACCCTATTCCTTTATATAGATGCTATGGAGCATTTCATAATAAAAACCTGGTATTTTGAGAGTCAGAGAGTGCTCTGGAGTGGGAGAGGGTTCCTCAACAACTTGTTCTTCAATTCTTTCTCAAATCTTGGAAGATTAACAAGGGAAACTAGCTAGGTCTTCATCCTAGAGGTAAGACCTAACACCCTAACTCTCAATTTCAAAATTTAACTAAAAATAGGTAATTAGTAAGGAAATTCTTGAGTGTGGAAGTTGTTCATTTTTAATGCATGTGTTGTCAAGGGGTGTAGGAAGATTCTTGTGCTAAAACAAATGGAAAATAACGGACGGTGGGATGATGGAGTCCACCATGGGAGGACCTTGGAACCTTAATGCACTTCTAGTGTTTGATAAAATGCTCAAATGAGCTGGAACCATGATCATCTTCCAAATTTTTGGTTTAGTTTGTTATATTTCTAAAATAGATCAAAGATGCTAAGGTTTTCGAAACATTTTAGAGTTTAAGGAAGCTCAAGTGAGGTATAAAGGCTAAACTCTTCTTCTAGTATCAGAAATTTCCGAACCCTTGTAAAATTCTATCATGTGTATTTGAACTTCACACGCTATTGATGTGGGATGTTCAAGCTAGTAAATTGATTCTCAAATTGCATAACGTGCCCAAACCCTCATGTGTTAAAGATTGTCTATTGTGATTTAATTATGTTATACTCTTTGAGGGATGAAGGTATCGTATGAAATCAATGTGATTTAGCACTCATTTCTCATATGATTAAACCTTATGAACATACACTGCTACTAAGGCCAAAGGTGCCAAATGGTTGGTTTGATAGGGAACTCTTTTTTGCAAACTATTATACTTTTGGGAACCCTAAATTGTGGTATTGTGAGTACACCTCCACCCGCATATATATTGGGGTGAGGCGGCGGGGCCGCTTTGTGTAGTGTGGTGATATTTTGAGTACACCTCCACTCGCATATATTGGGGTGAGCCGGCGAGGCCGCTTTGTGTAGTGCGATGATATTGGGAGTACACCTCCACCCATATATATTGGGGTGAGGAGGCGTGGCCGCTTTGTGTAGTGTTGTGATATTGTGAGTACATCTCCACCCATATACATTGGAGTGAGGCGGCGAGGCCGCTTTTTGTAGTGTTCGTGGTATTGTGATTGCACCTCCACCCGCATACATTGGGGTGAGGCGGCGGGGCCGCTCTGTGTAAAGATAGTTGTAGAGGATCCCCGACTTGAAGTTTATAAATGTTAATGAAAGCTCTTACTAAATTGTTGTGGCTTTAATGGCTAATTAAGCCTTCTATTGTTACCGTAACTCATCGTAAGTCATTTTCTTTTCGAGTCCTTGAACAGGTGTTTGGTTTTCATACCAGTACTATTCGACATGTACCAACGTCCCTTTTTGCCGGGGGCGCTGCATCTTTAATGGATACAGGTGGTTCCACAGCGGAAGACATTGGCCAGTGATAGCGGTACACTCCTCTCTCAGCTGACTTGGTCAGCCCCACTTCTTTTCGAGGTTAAGCATCTTTTGTTCCATGTGTATTCTATTTGAGATATAGCCGGAGCCGTAGACATAATGTGGATTGTGTATTAGGGTGAGAAAGTTAAACTAAAGATGTCATAATTCTATCGCATGCTTCCACTGTAAAACTATGGTTGTGAGACGTATAAATGAAGTATCTAATGGTAATGGAAATAGTGTTATCCATGAACTCACGTGGAATTAATTAATGAAGTTTATATTCTCTTTATTTATGGGTGATTTGGGTAGAAGGAAATCTAGCAGGTTTGCTCGGCCAGGTTTTCTCAGTTGAGTGTCGGTCGCGCTCCCCGAGGTTGGGGCGTGACATTCCTATAGTTTAATTATTCGTGATGAATTGCTCAACATCTATGGAGGAGTTCCATTTCTGGTTTGACGGATTTGGTGTATTTATGATTGTTTGTGGATTATAACTCTAGTTTTATGTATTAAATTATTTTTGGATGATTTAATTGTTGTATCTATATTCACTAGTTCATGTAATCGAGAGAGGCATAACTTGTGATATCTTTGCATTATATTGTTGGTTGACTTCATAGATTCTTCTTAGTGATCGAAAGAGGCTAGTTGAATAATTGATTAAACCTAGTTAGGAGAATAATCGGAATAGGTTTTCCTAAAGACCAATCCATTACGCATTCTTGCATATCTTCACGTGCTTAATTTGGTTCATCTTGTGAGGTTAAAACTTAATCGAGAGAGGAGATTTTGCTGAACGCTTGAACTAATAATTGAGTGAATTCGAGAGAGTCACTTGAACATTAGAAGTGAATTATCTAGAGTTAGATCCCGAACAATTATCTTGCACCTATCGTGTCAAAACCATATCTTCTCCCATTGATAACCTTCTTTGCTTATTCCTTGTTTCTCTTGTCATTAGTCAGTAGCTTTAGATTCTTAGTTAATTTTAGTTAGACATCTTATAAACCTCAACTGTTGATTATCTTAGATAGCAACCAAGCTAGAAACTATGACAATATTGTTTAAAATCCAATCCATGTGGATACGATATTATAGTATACTATATTTGATTAGCGAGCAGAATTTAAGTGTGTGTTTTGCGCTAATCAAATTTTGGCGTCGTTGCCGATGATTGGCAATCAATTGTGTTTGAAATAGTTTGTAGTATTAATCTAGGAATTTATTTATTTTTATTTCTATTTTCTCTTTTTATGTTTGGTGTTCTTTGGCTGTGTACAGGTTACAGGTTAAGATTAGTACTTTACTCGAGCTTCTACGAAAGAAGTGATACCATACAAGCCAAAGATAGAAAAACAACTGCGACAGTTGAGGAAGGAAAGAACTCTCACCGAGACGTTAGAAGAGGTGGGGCATCCTCAACCAATGAAACTATAGCTGGGAACGGTAATGATAATGTAGATTTGGCTGCAGGAGAGGAAGCCCAACAACGAGAAAAAGCTACATGGGATGCTGAGGAAGCAGTTATTAGAGATGCATAGATTATCTATGAAGAAGAGAGGGGTCGGAAAATTGCTCAAAATCAAACCTTGGCTGCAGACAAGTTCGGAAATACAGCTCTTATGCCTGGGAGATCACTGGGCGATTATGCTAGACCGGTCTACAACCAAGGATTATCAAGTGTGAAACCACCTCCAATTGCAGCTAACAATTTCGAATTGAAGCAAGGGTTGCTTCAAACCCTTTAGAATTGATATGTCTTCAGAGGAAAGATGAACAAAGATCCAAATACACATCTAATGGACTTCGAGGAGATTATGAACACCTTTCAATATAATGGTGTGTCACAAGATGCAGTGTACTTAAGGGCATTCCCCTTCACACTCAAAGATGACGCAAAGCAGTGGCTTTGAAGCTTACCCATGGGATCGATTAGAACATGGGAGGAGATGACCAGAAAATTCCTTGATAAATTTTTCTATTCAGCAAAAATGGGCATGTTTAGAAGAGAAATCCATAACTTCTGCCAAAAAAGAGACCGAGACTGTTTTTGAAGCGTGGGAGAGGTTTAAGGAGATTGTTAGAAAGAGTCAACGTAGTGGAATTGAACTCTGGATGCAACTCTAGGACTTTTGGGATAGATTGACACTGGCCTCATGTAGAACATTGAGCAATGCAGCTGGAGGCCCATTGATGAAGAAGACTCCAGAGGAGATAGTTAAGATTCTTTATGAGTTATCTGAAGATGAAAATTAGTGGGCCTCTGAGAGTGCTGAAAGAATAAGATCAACTGGTGTTCACCAAGTTTATGCTAAGACATCTGTACAGGCACAGCTTGATGCTATGGCTAAAGAAATACAATAGCTGACCTTAGCCTCGATACAAAGTGAGCCCCATGTAGCCTGTGATATATGTGGAAGAGGACACCCTACTCATGAGTGTCAAGCCTCAACTTAGGAAGTGAATGCTGCGGAAAATCATAGCTTTAATGCAATGGGTCAGAAGCACCCCGGTTTTTCATGGAGTTCATCTGGGGGTACCACTAATGCATGGCCACAAAATACCCCTAGATTTCAGGGACAGGGAGCATATGGTTTTATGAATCAGTCGAGGCAATAGTTTGAGCCTCAACAGCTCACTCAGCCGGGTCTAGAAGATCTCTTGAAGGCCTTCATTGTGAAAACTGATGAAAGATTTGAAGTAACAAGGGGCAGCAATTTGAAATTTAGAGAAGAAATTGGGACAAATTGCAACAATATTATCTGAGAGTGTTCCAGGCACTCTCCCTGCTGATACTGAAAGAAATACCAAAGAAACAGTGAATGTTGTAACCTTGAGAAGTGGGCAAGTGTAGAAATATCCCACCCCGATACAGAAAGATCTAATACTTGAAAAAGAAAGTGGGGAGCAGCTGAAGAATGATGTTGATAAAAAGAAAAGAGCCAGATAAAAGCTGAGGAAAAGAAGAAGGGAGAAACTTCGAGAAGGGAAAGAACATGAGGAGAGCAAGCATATGCCTGCGTTACCTTCCCCTCAAAAGCTATATAGAGAAAAGCTGGACAAGTAGTTTGAGAGATTTCTGGATGTGCTGAAACAGGCTCATGTGAACTTACCATTCATTGAAGTGCTCTCACAAATACCTTCTTATGCTAAATTCTTGAAAGAGATCCTTACGAAGAAGAGGAAAATAGAGGAAACCTCAGTGGTTAAGCTTACAGAGCATTGCAACCGATATTACAAAATAAACTCCCACAAAAGTGTGGAGATCCAGGGAGTTTTACTATACCTTGCTCTTTATGAACTACTAATTTTGATATGTTTTTATGTGATTCTGGTGCCTCAATTAATTTAATGCCTCTATCTATTTACAGGAAAGTAGAGAAGGAATTGGAGAGAAGGTCGACACTAATATCATTGCAGCTGGCAGAACAAACGACTTTAATACCCGAGGGGATAGTGGAAGATGTGTTAGTTCAGGTGGATAAGTTCGTATTTCCTGTGGATTTTATAGTGGTGAATATGGAGGAAAACAAGGAGGTCCCCCTTATCCTAAGAAGACCATTCTTAGCGATAGGAAGAACTATACTAGATATACACGAGAGAAAACTCATTCTTAGAGTAGGTGAGGATACTGTGACTTTCAAGATTGATGTAGAAAAGGGGGTGTAAGATGCAAGTGTTGAGTGGAAATGAAGGGCTCGAAAGAGAAGGTTGCAATGAGCGAGAAAGATAAGTGTGGGGTGAACCCCAAAAAGGCTGAGAATAAGTTATCTGGATAGATGTGTGCATTAGTTCGGGCGCAAGGAATGGAGCCCGACTTCGACTCAGACCCCGACTAGATATTCAGGGAAGTTCCCTTTACCTTATGCTGTTTAGTTGTGTGTCATGGGGACATGCCACAACTTAAAGTGTGAGGTCGGGGATATTTATATGTATGTATGTGTATTAATTTTTTTTTTGTTAGTTTTAGTAGTTTGAGATAGAGAAAAAATTAAAAAAAACATAAAAAATTTTTAAAAAAATCAATTTTTCTCAATGATGGATATCATCGACAGGTTTCTTAAGGGATTAAAGTCGAAAGGAAAAGACAAAATGATTTTCATTTGTAGCTAGTGTAATAATTCCCCCTTGGTTTTTCTTTGAGCCGCGGTTCTTTTCCAAGGGTTTTGTTTGAACCGGGTGTAGTTAGTAGTAGTTTTTATTTTTTAGGAGTAGGAAACCTTGTGCTGTGATTTGAACTGAAAGCAATATGTCATGACTTTATTATACCTTGATAATAGAGAGTGCTTTAGTTGTGACGCTTAGGCTCAGTTTTTGACTCTTGCATAAGTACTTTAAATTGTATGATCGTAACTTTGCTTAACTACTTTGGCTAGAGTGTCTTGATAGTCCGATCCTGAGTGAGTTATGTGCCATGTGTGTGTGAGGTTTTGTGTTATTCTGTGAATTGCCTTTGATATCTAGAACTTGCCCTGTGTGTTTGCAAAGCGAAATAGTAGTTTTATTCAGTCTTAGAAGTGATATAAGCATTTCTTTGACGAGCCAGTTATGTGCTTTTACCCACCTAATTGTTATGTATCTTAGTTAACCCCGTTGAGCCTGTAATCGTGTTTTTTTTTTGGCAACCACATTATAAGCCTTACCCATTTGTTTGAATGGACCATCTATTTGAACCTTGTACCTCTCTTGAGCAAAAATTATTATGAACTTTGTAAAAGTTGAAGTGTGGGGTGGTTAGTTTGGTTTTTGAGTGGAACTATTGAACTAAGGAGAAAGGTTCACTGTGTTGAAAAATAAATAGCCACTTGAACTGAAAAAGAAAAGAAAAAATAATAATTGTATGATTGAGAAAAATATTCCTTGATAGTGGTAGCTCTTGATGTAATTGTGCTTAAAGAAGTAGCGAGTTAATGTGTATTTGTCATGGCCCGAATCCCAAACCCGATCTTGATGGCGCCTCTCGTGAAGACAAGGCCAGCCAATTCGAACAATAACTCGATTTAAGCAGTTATGATAGTACTTACATATTTTAATAACAGCAAATTGCGGAAACATAGCTAACCATCCCGACAACAGCCCAAAACCGGGGTGTCACAATGTCATGAGCAACTAATGAAATCCTAATAATAAGATTACTATTACAATATCTCTGGCACAATTGTTTGAAGAAAATGGAAACAACAAGATAAAAGAGATACGGGGATGCGGACGCCAACAGCTACCTCGTAGTCTCTGAATCACCGCTCTGACAGTCGTAGTCAATGCCTCGGAGCGGAATCAATAATGCTTGAAATTCACAAATGGTGCAGGGAGTAATGTGAGTACTTCCAACTCAGTGAATAATACATATAAATAGTGACTGAGAGTAAGGAAACACGTAAAGCACAAGGCAATGCATAATGAAGCAGTAAAACATTATTTGAAAACAGTAAATCAGTGAGAAATCAAGCAAAAGCTTCCCAGCTCTGGTTACTAGTTACCATTGTTACCAACTGTAACATCTCTAGGCTCAGTATCATTTAAAAATCAATCCCCTCGGGCAATATCACTTTTAAAAAAACAGTATCATCTCCCCAGCTCTAGTTACCAGTTGCCATTGCTACCAACTGTAACATCACTGGGCTATAATTCCACAACCATCTCCCCAGCTCTAGTTACCAGTTTCCATTGTTACCAACTGTAACATCACTGGGTACCCTGCGCTCACTGGGGGTGTACAAACTCCGGGAGGGGCCCCTTACGGCCCAAGCGCTATATCATATCTCGTGGCAGCGTGCCACCCGATCCCCTTTAAATTATATCTCGTGGTAGGCGTACCACCCGATCCCTTTTTCATCATTTAAAATGTCATTTAAGAATCTCAAAACTGAGTAAAAGTGGTTGAATTGTAAAACGGTAGAAAACAACATGATTGAGTTTAAGTAATGAATCACACAGTGAAGACACAGTGATAAATACCCCCGAAGGGTTCGAATAATCGGCACGAAGCCCAAGTACGGCAATCTGCCCAATTCATGGTGATATCAAAAGGATTTCAATCAAATATGTAGTAAAAATCATCAATCGGGACGGACCAAGTCACAATCCCCAGTAGTAAACGACCCCACGCTCATCATCGAGCGTGTGCCTCACCTCAATATAGCACTACGATGTGCAAATCCGGGGTTTCAAACCCTCAGGACATCATTTACAATCACTACTCACCTCAAACCGGCTAAATTTCTAGCCCACGATGCCTTTGCCCTTCGAATTGGCCTCCACGTGCGTCGAATCTATCCGAATTCAGAACGATTACGTCACAATATGTTGAGGGAACAAAGCCCAAGTGAAAACAACCGAAAATACCAGGAAATCCCAAATTTAGCAAAACCCAAGCCCCGGGCCCACTTCTCGAAGTTCAGAAATTTTCACATCAACGGGTTCCTTATCTCCCAACGAGTTCAACCATACAAAAATTATCAAATTCTGACATCGGATTGGCTTTCAAATCTTAAATTTTCGTTCTTGGAATATTTCGTAAAAATCAAATTTTTCTTCCATATATTCATGGATTCATGATGTAAATGAGTATGGAATCATGATCTATAAAGGATTTATGATAAAGAACACTTACCTCATTCAAATTTGTGGAAACCCCTCTAAAAATCACCCAAACCGAGCTTCCCCAACTCTATTTTTGTCAAAAATGGCCAAAACCCCCGTTTTATAGTGTTTTTCTGCCTCGGGCGCCACAATTGGCGCCGGGCGCTGCCTGTGGCACAGGTTCCAGTAGCTACCTTGGGCGCTGGCATTTTTTCCTGACACAGAAATAGGCGTAACTTTCTCATACGATGTCCGAATTGGACGATTCTTTTTGCTATGACTCCGAAATTTCGAAACGGATCTAATGCTTCAATTAAAGCAGATTTTGGAGCCCATTTTCATAATATGATACCACTTATTCTTGAAGAGACGACATCGACACATTCTTGAAATGCCCAAGTTAAACTCCATCAACCATCCAAAATCCATTCGAGGCCCTCGGGACTTCAACCAAATATATAAACAAATCATAAAACATCATATGGACTTAGTCGAGGCCTCAAATCACATCAAACAACGCTAAATACACGAAGCATACCCCAATTCAAGCCTAATAAAACTAACAAATTTCAACTTCTACATTCGATGCCGAAACCTATCAAATCGAGTTCGATTGACCTCAAATTTTGCACACAAGTCATAAATAACATAACAGACCTATGAAGATTTTCAGAACTAGATTCCGACCCCGATATCAAAAAGTCAACTCCTCGGTCAAACTTTTCAAAAATCTTCTATTTTCCAGCATTCACCAAAATGCGTTGAATTGTCCTACGGACTTCCGATTTCAAATCCGGACATACGCCTAAGTACGAAATCACCATACGAAGCTATAGCAACTCTCGGAATTCCATTCCGACCCTCAAATCAAAATCTCGCCTAACAACCGGAAATCGTCAAAATACTACTCCACCAATTCAAGTTTAATTCTACACCGGACCTCCAAAACCAATTCCGATCACACTCCTAAGTCATAAATCACCTCCCGAAGCTAACCGAACCATCGGAACTCACATCCGAGCCCTCTAACTCATAAGTCAACATTCGGTTGACTTTTCGAACTTAAACCTTCTTAAAAGAGACTAAGTGTCTCATTTCATACCAAACCCACTCCGAACGCAAACTACTCAACTCAATCACATAAAATACGGATAATGAAGCATAACGAAGCAGAAATGGGGGAAATGGAGCAATAACTCATGGGCTGACTCGCCGGGTCGTCACAGTATTGATGTGAAAGTGGAGTTATGGTTTGGCATAAGTGTGGGGTTTTGAATGGTTATTTGCATGTATTAAAGTGCTTAGGATGTGTAGTCACTCTTATATCTAAATATAACCTACCCATCCCGCAGCCTACATTACAACCAAATAAAGTCTTACTTGATCCTTGACTGAATAAGCTCAATTAGTAAGTGTTACACTACGGGAAAGCCTATGGTACGTCTTTTGTGGCACATGAATGTTGTTTCTGAGAGTGAGTGAATTCTTTCTATCTTGAGTTCCTAATTGTTCTTAAATTTCATTGTGTGTGGACTACTCTCTATTGTTGTGTGAGGGCACTTGATTCATGAAGGAAAGGTAATGTTGTTGACCTCTGTGTTAGAGTAAGTGAGCAAGTTGTGAAAATGCGTGGTGCTTTTGAGTCAAATCTTGAAGCGAGGATGTTATGGTATTGTACTCAATCTGTTCGAAATATTCTTGGTGTGATAAGTTATGAGAATTATTGAAAAAGGTCGTATCTATATAAAGTGTAGTTTGATTGCTCGAGGGTGAGCAATGGTTTAAGTGTGGGGTGTTGATGGTGGCTATCGGACCTGCACGTACAACCACATACCACATGTAAAACTTCACACGCCGAAGGAACTAATCATTGCCACCATCACACCGATTAACCATTACTAACCGACCCAACTTCTTTCAATTTGCTCTTGACCTGACTTAGAAATATAACAGCTCCATTCACAACATAGTGAACTCAATTCGCACTCACATCGAGTGACCCGAATCACGAGACTACATTGTCTTAATACTCATGAACCATCTCATACCCTCCTTATGTGCTCAATATTATCTCATGGTACACACATTTTGCAAGACCTTCTGCGCATCCGAAGCTATTTCTTCCTTTCCTCCAATACTGCACCATATACCCGATGGTAACATAGAATATTCTAAGTTTCGTTCGCAATCCACTATGAAGACTCGATCTTTAACCACACATCGGACCCAAACTCATTAGGCACTGCACTTTAATTCTTGAATCCACTAGGACCGCTATTGAGAGTCAGTCGCTCTGACCTAGTCTCGAAGATAACCAACCCTAACGCTCCACTAGCACATGACAACCTCTCGAAGAAGCAACCGACTGCGCTCTTTTTCATGTACATCACGTCCACAAAACATAAGCTCCGAGTCTTCCCAAAAACCTGAACATGCATCGATAACGCCGAATACAGCACACGCCCATCTAGTTCTTTGATGAATTACCCTTAATATTTCCTTTTCTTAGTCATAAATACTCCGCCAACGTACTGATAACCAGAAACTGCACAAGTAGACAACCACGCGATCCAATTGTAAACGGTGGGGTTCCCCCCACTTAACTCTAAGCCACTGTCACATAATGTAGGGCCCACGACGATTCCTCCTTCTCAATTACCATGATCTCGCAACATTAACCCGATAGACTTCTCGAAGTCTTTGTTAAGCTTTTCATGAACATCCTGGATCACAAGTCATAGTCACACACTCGACCTCTTATAGCGTAGCAAGTAATATACCTCGAAGAAGATTCATCAACATCACGCCACCGCTAACCTGCTCACAGGAGATAACCCACCTATGGAATTCCTTACCGATATCTTCTAATGACGTTACACTGGGTACAACTACCCCATAATCAGCAAATTCTCCTAAGCTCATGCTCGCCCACCAGTTGTATAAGTCTGCTCCTTCCCTATTGACATCAACTGAAAGTTCAACAATACTTTACAAACTCAAGTCATATTGCACCTGAAACGATAATCAGATCTTTACACCCCTATTCATTTCAAACAAACTCCTTTCTACCATATTCGATCTTTCTTCGTACGACAACCATCACTCCAAATAAAATACGTAGGCCAAATCATCTTCCATCATGATTCCCAAACCGTTCTACACTTTCTCAAGGCACGCGGCTATCCTACCACAGAATCCATACGCTAATCCGTCTCTCTTATTTCGGTTAAACCATCTCCTTTAAGAAACTTTTCAACCTCTGCTTCTCATACTTGGCCTGCTAGTACTTCAACCACTGCGAAACACTTCCTGCCATGTCGTTCCTCATACTTCGCCGCTCACGTGTTGCATCAAATCGAAATCCATCTCTGTAGCTCCTGAACCAATAAAATGTTACCGACTCTAAGCCTCTTCGAAGATCATCTTTCTCGAGCCATCTATATTAGAAATACTAATTCGATTATGAACCGCTGCACACAGCTATCCCTGGCAACCACCCCTCAGGCACCATTTCACAGCACCATGCCCCGAAGGCAAAAATCGAAGAAGCCATAACACCGACGAACCATAATGCGTTCAAACAAGGACGACGATACCGCATCACATTGATAACAAGCGCTTCGCGCAGCATAAGATTGAGTAGGAAGGAAATAAAGGCATAAGCCTCAAAAGAATCAAACCGCACGATAAAGATATCAAGAATATGAAGTTTTTCCTCAAAGGTTCTGCAGCCTCTCGAAGATAAATACAGACGTCTCCGTACCGATCCGCAACACCTCTACTAAACCCGCTCATGACTCGTGAGACCTATGTAACCTAGGCTCTGATACCAAGCTGTCACGGCCCGAATCCCAAACCCGATCATGATGGCGCCTCTCGAGAAGACAAGGCCAGCCAATTCGAACAATAACTCGATTTAAGCAGTTATGATAGTACTTACACATTTTAATAATAGCAAATTGCGGAAACATAGCTAACCATCCCGACAACAGCCCAAATCGGGGTGTCACAATATCATGAGCAACTAATGAAATCCTAATAATAAGATTACTATTACAATATCTCTGGCACAATTGTTTTGAAAAAAGTGGAAACAACAAGATAAAAGAGATACGGGGCTGCGGACGCCAACAGCTACCTCGTAGTCTCTGAATCACCGCTCTGACAGTCGTAGTCAATGCCTCGGAGCGGAATCAATAACGCTTGAATCTGCACACATGGTGCAGGGAGTAATGTGAGTACTTCCAACTCAGTGAGTAATACATATAAATAATGAAGCAGTAAAACATTATTTGAAGACAGTAAATTAGTGAGAAATCAAGCAAAAACTTCCCAGCTCTGGTTACGAGTTACCATTGTTACCAACTGTAACATCCCTGGGCTCAGTATCATTTAAAAATCACGCCCCTCGGGCAATATCACTTTTAAAAAAACAGTATCATCTCCCCAACTCTAGTTGCCAGTTGCCTTTGTTACCAACTGTAACATCACTGGGCTATATTTCCACAATCATCTCCCCAGCTCTAGTTACCAGTTGCCATTGCTACCAATTGTAACATCATTATATTTCCATAATCATCTCCCCAGCTCTAGTTACCAGTTGCCATTGTTACCAACTGTAACATCACTGGGTACCCTGCGCTCACTGGGGGTGTACAAACTCCGGGAGGGGCCCCTTACAGCCCAAGCGCTATATCATATCTCATGGCGGCGTGCCACCCGATCCCCTTACATTATATTTCGTGGTAGGCGTACCACCTGATCCCTTTTTAATCATTTAAAATGTCATTTAGGAATCTCAAAACTGAGTAAAAGTGGTTGAATTGTAAAACGGTGGAAAACAACATGATTGAGTTTAAGTAATGAATCACACAGTGAGGAAACAGTGATAAATACCCCCGATGGGTTCAATAACCGGCACGAAGCCCAAGTATGGCAATCTGCCCAATTCATGGTGATATCAAATGGATTTCAATCAAATATGTAGTAAAAACCATCAATCGGGATGGACCAAGTCACAATCCTCAGTAGTAAACGACCCCACGCTCATCATCGAGCGTGTGCCTCACCTCAATATAGCACTACGATGTGCAAATCCGGGGTTTCAAACCCTCAAGACATCATTTACAATCACTAATCACCTCAAACCGGCTAAATTTCTAGCCCACGACACCTTTGCCCTTCGAATTGGCCTCCACGTGCGTCGAATCTATCCGAATTCAGAACGATTACGTCACAATATGTTGAAGGAACAAAGCCCAAGCGAAAACAACCAAAAATACCAAGAAATACCGAAATTAGCAAAACCCGATCCCCGGGCCCACTTCTCGAAGTTCAGAAATTTTCACATCAACGGGTTCCTTATCTCCCAACGAGTTCAACCATAAAAAAATTATCAAATTCCGACATCGGATTGGCTTTCAAATCTTAAATTTTCGTTCTTGGAAGATTTGGTAAAAATCTGATTTTTCTTCCATATATTCATGGATTCATGATGTAAATGAGTATGGAATCATGATCTATAAAGGATTTATGATAAAGAACACTTACCTCATTCAAATTTGTGGAAACCCCTCTAAAAATCGCCCAAACCGAGCTCCCCCAACTCTATTTTTGTCAAAACTGGCCAAAACCCCCGTTTTATAGTGTTTTTCTGCCTCGGGCGCCACAGGTGGCGCCGGGCGCTGCCTGTGGCGCTGGTTCCAGCAGCTACCCTGGGCGCTGGCGATTTTTCCCTGACACAGAAATAGGCATAACTTTCTCATACGATGTCCGAATTGGACAATTCTTTTTGCTATGACTCCGAAATTTCGATACGGATCTAATGCTTCAATTAAAACAGATTTTGGAGCCCATTTTCATAATACGATACCACTTATTTTTGAAGAGACGACATCGACACATTCTTAAAATGCCCAAGTTAAACTCCATCAATCATCCAAAATCCATTCGAGGCCCTTGGGACTTCAACCAAATATATCAACAAATCTTAAAACATCATATGGACTTAGTCAAAGCCTCAAATCACATCAAACAATGCTAAATACACGAAGCATACCCCAATTCAAGCCTAATGAAACTAACAAATTCCAACTTCTACATTCGATGCCAAAACCTATCAAATCGAGTCCGATTGACCTCAAATTTTACATACAAGTCATAAATAACATAACGGACCTATGAAGGTTTTTAGAACCGGATTCCGACCCCGATATCAAAAAGTCAACTCCTCGGTCAAACTTTCCAAAAATCTTCTATTTTCCAACATTCGCCAAAATGCGTTGAATTGTCCTACGGACTTCCAATTTCAAATCCGGACATACACCTAAGTCCAAAATCACCATACGAAGCGATAGTAACTCTCGGAATTCCATTACGACCCTCGGATCAAAATCTCGCCTAACAACCGGAAATCGCCAAAATACTACTCCACCAATTCAAGCATAATTCTACACCGGACCTCCAAAACCAATTCTGATCACACTCCTATGTCATAAATCACCTCCCGAAGCTAACCGAACCATCAGAACTCACATCCGAGCCCTCTAACTCATAGTCAACTTTCGGTTGACTTTTCCAACTTAAACCTTCTTAAAAGAGACTAAGTGTCTCATTTCTTACCAAACCCACTCCGAATACTGATTCTCTCAAATTACACCTTAATAATAGTGTAAGCGATCGATGTTAAATATAGTAACCCAACAAGGTTGGGGTCGAATCCCACATGGAATAGGTGTGAAACTATTGTCTAATTAATGTAATACTTGACTAAGTCGTAATTCTATCAAGTACGTCAAATAGAATAAAGAAGTGTTGAATATATAAGAAAACGAAAACTGAAAACTAATTTTTATAGTGTGAATGTTAAAAATATGAATGTAAGAGACCAAGGTTGTGTCCCCCTTAATGTAGTAGAATGTTCTTGATATTAATATTGAATTCCTTTCTTGATATGCAATTGATGTTTAATTTACTGCCTAATATTTCCCAATATTTGGATAATGTATCCTCTCTACGATTCTCCCTAATACCAAAGAGTCGATCTTAAGGACAACCAATTAAGCGCTAAATTAAAACCTACTTATTCCTAAGCGATTTTGTTAAACAAGGTTTAAAGCCTTGAGTTTTTGTTCTTTATTTCTACCAAACTCTATCTCACTTTTCCAAGATAAGTT